>JABFPB010006636.1:0-11815 GCA_022817645.1 Ceratoteleas bidentatus | reverse complement strand
TCACATCAGTTTAATCAAATATATTTGCACGAACCGAATTTGCAAATAAACGATTTTGCAAACAAAAAGACGTTAGATTTTAATGAAAAACTAACGGAATTTGCTTTATATTACAATGTATTACTGGTAAAAGTTTGAAAATGGTTTACTACATCTTATGAGAAATCGAACATTGTGTACATTTATTTCGCTGTGTAAATATGCTAGTAGTGTAATTGATAAAATTTCCATGCTAGACGTCTCAAATTTTAAGAAGTGAATGTTGAAGAAAAATTGTGCAGTTAGCGGGACGAAAAGTTTCGTAACGAAATTGCCTAAAAGTACATTATTATTCATATAATCAAAAAATTATTTACTTGGTTCCCTAAATTTACGGCCCTGGACGAAAGAACTATATTAACACTAACCATGAAAAAAAATTATATATTAACTATACATTAATAATGCTTAAATTATACATACAAATTGGACATACTTAATTATTTGCATAATTTAGGCGTTATTTTTGCAATAATGCCTAACAATCACAGTATTTTGATATTGCAACTTCATAATGCAATATTTAACAGCTCTATTGAAAAATACTTATAAAACTATTAGCACTTATTAAATAGTTATAGGAAAATGGATTTATACCGCATAGAAAATTCTTACAATTTCACATCGAAAATTGCAGATTTTATTTATAGAAATTATAATGTAGAGTCATATAGAAATTTGTTCGCCGTTTAAAAATTTATTCATATTAGAGAGTAAATGAGTCAATTACAGAACAGAAATAAGATAAAAATTCTTGTTTATATTATTTAAAAAAATTATCAATTTAAAGATGATGACTTGATAAAGATGGTTATTTTAAAGAAAAACTAAATTTATGTTTGTTTATTATTTTAACACCGGTAAGTTGCATAAAAATGCGAAGTTGCCGTCTAGTTTAAACAAAATAATTAAACATAACTCGGATCTAAAGGAAATGCGACAGCCCATTGGCCGAACGAGTACAGTCAAGTAGAAAAAAACAATTATATATCTCGGTGAAATTATTTAAAACGTTTGATATCGACAATTATAAGTTATTTTAATTATTATTCACCGAATACTGTATAGCGATCTATATTTTCACTATCATTAGCGAACGCAAGAAATAATTTATGTTTTGAACATGACTGTCCCACCTTAAGTGTATTATTTAGAATTGAACATCGAAAATCGTTCTCCAGCATATAGGCGAGAAATGTATTGTGTCAAAGTATCAGAATGTTAATTATTTTCGAAATTTTAACGCATTTACCGTTTGTCCAATCGGTGGGCTAGTAACAGCGTGAGTGGAAGTTGAAAAGAAGACAATTGAAAGTAACCATAAGCATATGTAAAGGAACCAGGTAAGAATGAGTTGCCGATGAATGTGCCCCAGGCGAATATCACTCCTATGTGGTCATCGATGATTTCCCCAACTATCCAAGGACCTGAAATTGCGAATGAGAATTAAATTCGGATCAATAATGAAGAATAAAATTCTGAGTTGGAAAAAATGATTTTTTCCATCACATTTTTTTATGATTTGAAAAAGTAAAATTAATCGATTTACATTATTATTAGTAAACTTTACACCATTTAATCAAATTGATTCAAATAAATTAATTTTGTACTTTTTTAATTCAGCCTACAAAGACAGATTTTTTTAAGTCTGAAAAAATACAAGTAAAATCCCATAAAAATGTTATCGTACCAATTTTCAAGTACAATTCAGACAGCACCAACGGAAAAAATATCCTATCCACAGTCGACAGTATCCATAACTTTCTCCACCAGGCATGGAATATAGTCATCTTGCCTCGTTGTTTTCTGATTCGCTTTCCTGTAAAATAATGAATATTAATAACGTTTCAGTCTTATACACTATCAAGTGTGTTTACTCATTATCAATCATATATACCTTTTTGAAGAACATGTAGAAAACGTAACAAACACAAAGGAAGTATCAATGAAAGCAATGTGATGCCAAAGAAAACTTTAAACTGCAAATAGAAAATCATTTTACAATTCATTGCATTTTCTCTGCTAACAGTTTTTCGTAGAGAAATCCTTCAATTTCACTTACAACGTGAGTCGCGTTGGACATGAGAATAATTCTCGGTAAAATGTTGAATGATATCCTAGTGCCATCTAGCGAAAATGGTTGATCGAATGTCTTTTTTCTATCGTCCGCATCTGCAACTGATACCTAAAAATCCCAAATTTTCATGAAAAAACTGTATACAAATTACTTAAACAAATCTTTGCTTAAATTAATGTATATCCAAGTATCCACTTTTACCTGTATTGTATGGATTCCAGCTGGATATTCCTTAGGATTCCACTTTGCAACATAAAGAGGTCCTTTCACATGTTCACATTTCGACCAAGAATTGTTATCTACTCGAACCTCTACTTTGACTATGGGTGATGGAGAAAACGCTAAAATTCTGTAAAATTGTGTAATTTCAACAAACCACTTCTTCGTCATCTGATATTATTATCAGTTTATGAAAAATTAAGACTTTTACCTGATATGAGTGGAATCAATGAGAGACTGAATGTTCTCTTTTTGTGGCATGGCGAACTGCGCGTGTTTCGGATTTGTGACTAACGCCACAGGCCAATCCTTATGCTTTATGTCAGCAAATGAAAATTGGCCATGATCCATTGCTGCGATGCGATACCTAAAATCAACAATAGTCCAAATAACTGATTTTTTTTGCCAAAAAAAAGTTGCCAAAAAAAACACTTTAATTCACGTGATAATTAAAATTGAATCTTAGGTTCGTAATACCGAGACATTAGTAGCAATTTGAGATTCTACTGTGCACCCACAAAAGTAGACTATTCAATTTACAGCTAAGATTCCATTATTTTCCAATTTACACACTTTTCGGCTTTGGAAATATTGTACAATTTTAAAAACATTTCGTAAATGTTTTCGGATTCTCCGGCAAATATGGAACGAAGTTGATATTTTTCAATTAGACTTGCAGAATTTTTACTCTGGTGCAAAAACCACTTATATCTTAAAATATCCTAAAATGCGCTGAAAAATCGACAAAAAGAGATTCCCAATGCAATCTCAATTTTCCATTCTTCATTACTGACTTCGCCGATCCAACTGATACAAAGTGTTTCCACTTTGTTCCATTTTTCCTTGACTCATTATGTGTTCTCGGCAGCCATGAATTGCAATTTGATAAGTATTCAGGGTGTGCGGCATGCGATAAGCGAAATTAGCGGTTATTCGTCGTATAAGACAAGGCTTCGTGCAACACTTACATTCTATTATCTTTCCAATCAGCCAATTCTAACTCAAGAAAACCAGCCTGTTGCAATGTATACATGTTAGGCACCGTACCACCAAGCGTATGATAATGTCCACAAAGATACACCATACTTTCCCGAAACCCTCCTGTAAGGAAAATTTAAGGCGTTTATTGAAAAGAATTTTAAGACAATTAGATCAGGTTTTGAGGAGGAAAGAATGTCAATCTTAAATATTCTCTATATGTTTGGAAATGTGTTTTTAGAGCTTTTATGATTTAAATCATTCGATTAAAGTCATGTATTAAAGCACGATTTAAATAATTGACTGAAATCACGACTTAAATCAAGATGAACTTTTAATTATGAAAATATAATTACACTAAAATCAATTTGTATCATTTGATATTTATATTGGTTGATATCGGAATGTAATTCTAGAATAATAAAGTAGAAACTTCCTGTTTCTTTAATTAGAAAGACTATTATTGTAATAGATATTTTTAAGAAAATCTCATGGCCGAGTTTATTTGTTCATATATACGTATTATATTATTTTTTAATAAAAGTGAAACTGACAAAATTTTTATTTATACCGCAGAGGTATGATTTAAATTATGAATAATCATTTTTGACACTGACTCCGTTGCTGCATCTTTTGCAAACTTTCGGCATCCCCTTAATTGTAAAATTTGCAGATTACAATTTTTAAAGGACAACTTAATTTTATATCAAGTTCGTCTCGACCAAAATAGACTAAACCCAATTCCCCCAATTTATTACTGCTGATAAGACGAATTGTTGACATTTACATAATCGGAATCAGTGTCGTCGATGATTTAATCAATTTATTGAACTCGTTGATTCCTCTGGCTGCGGCTTAAATGGCGCCAATGGCAGACAAACGGTTCCCACATTTCTCTGTCTGCAAATCAAAATTCACTCGGCATTTGAACGAGCCAATCAAAATTCAGATGTCCATTTCACTGAGATCAATGAAAACTTAGGATTATCAAAATTAACCATTCAATTCTATTTTTTACTTTGGTTTTTATTTATTTGTTCATTCATTTGTTATTAAAAATGTTCATTTTGTATCATTACTTACTAAAGATCGAAATTAAAATAATCAAAAAATTAAAGTGTAGATTTTCAATATTAGATATTGTGATTTTAATATTATTATTAAAATTAAAATCACAATATCTAATATTGAAAATCTACACTACAACTTATTCTATTCAAATTTCTGATCGAAAGTCCGTAATTCTTTCCTTTTTTTTGCAATTCTATTAAGACTCTCAAACAACTCACCCAAGATACTTCTCACACCACCGTCACATTGTGTTATAATGCACGAGGTTGGATAATGTCCGAACCAAATAATGTAGTCGGCATTGTTATTTCGCGATTCATACAAAAGGTGTTGTATGTGTTGGATCTCCCGGTCGTCTAATGCGCCAACGAAATTAAAAGGTCGTTTTGGTCCAGGTTGCAGACATGCGTCGACTGCGATGAATGAGTACTTTTCCGACCCAACATCTAACTGATACATATAGGAACGTGGGTGTTTTTTACCCTGAATCGAATAGTTTGTGTAGTAATTCTCTTTCGACTTAATACTGATGACGTTGAAGTTGTCTGAAAAGCAATATTAATTTAATATCTGGTAAATATTTTAGTTTGATTTGTATTCCAATAATATCTTATCCTATAGTCAATAAATTCCAATAAAGTTCTCTTTATGATTAATTAGTTCATTTTGCATAATTTATTGGAATCGCCAAAAATTGTTTTAACGTTCGTTGTAAACCATTTATATGATTGGAATGGACACAATAGATCCGGCACTGAAAGAAAACGACTTTTTCTGAAGCCAAAATGTTTGTTGGATAAATATAACTGAAGAAGAATAAGTTTAAAATAGCACTCCTTACGAAGAAATTGATCTTAATAATAGAACATATGGCTGTATATCTCTCAGGTTACTGAAGTGTTCTGAATTGACAAGTGTTCTAATCATAGGTCAGCATTTGTTGTCAACAATGACAGCCTAATGTAAGAACAGCATTGGTGAACCATTGCAACTTTAAAGCTACTGATAAAGTTCCCGTTGATGTTGAATTTTTTATCAAGAGAAGTAATTAATTTTTGAAAAAGGGAGATCAAATGATAAACAAGTCTATTTTTATATGAAAGTGGCATTAAAAATGCATTTTTGTCTAAAATGCAATTGTTTTCGAAGGAGGTTTATAACTATTCTTGGTCATCCAGAGCAGCCATACATAAAACCGTGAAAATAAAGATTGAAATTTCGTACAATTAATATTCTAATCGTAAAATTAAATCAATAGCATTGTAAAATTGATTCTCCTTCATTAGAGGTCCAAATGAACTTTTTAAACGTAGAGAACCAGTTAAACGAAATTGCATCAACATTATCGTCAATTGTTTAATCATTTTGTCTCTTGTAGAAAAGTAATTTGTGTTTGTATGAAGTGCTTTTGCAATATTATAAATAAATCTGTTTAAATACTATTTTGACTAAGTATTCCTTTAGTTTTAAATAATATCTTATACATTTGTGAATCGTATTACATAAATCAGAGTGTCCATCAAAACTTGGAAAAAAATTCCCGCATAATTCCCACCTTTC
Source organism: Ceratoteleas bidentatus (assembly GCA_022817645.1). Lineage (NCBI taxonomy): Eukaryota > Metazoa > Arthropoda > Insecta > Hymenoptera > Scelionidae > Ceratoteleas > Ceratoteleas bidentatus. The sequence continues at coordinate 5,871 of JABFPB010006636.1, read as the reverse complement.
TCCTGCACATTAAAAAAATATTGCATAACATATACGACATTTTGAAACATTGTTTATGTTTATAAAAATATAGATGGCATGAAGAAGTCTTTACAAAAGATTTCACTTTTCTGTGACTTACTCCACAATTTGTTCATGATTTTCATTTAATTTTACTATTAAAAATATTAAAAATTCCCGCGTAAAATTTGTTTTTCGTTGTATGTCTCCATCTTTTTTTTCTTGTACCGAAAGAATTCCCGTATATTTCCCACTGTTCCCAAATTTCCCGCATGACGGACACCCTGTAAATACAATATAAATAATCTAAAATATCTGTTTTGAAAATCCGCTTCACCATGATTTCCTCTGACATCCAGCCAAACGGTTCTATTAGCGACGTCAGTTTCTTCCAAGACCCTCTTATAATGCTGCCACTCGCCCAGAATTTGGCGGGAACCCATTTTGTCCAGAGTTTTCGCATCGGTTAAGTCCCCTGGAAAAACATTAATCATTAGTCATGACAAAATCACTCTTTAAATATTTTGATTGAGATTAATGAACGAGTGATAAATGTAGGGATCTTACTGTGAAAACTGAATGAAATAGAATGGAATGAATAAAAAATTATGTGAGATGTTAAAACGATAAACCTGTAACTTTTCTTCGGTGGAAATAATGGGATGCCATAGAATTTATCTGACTGAAATAAATAAATTGTTATCGTGAAAATATAGATTATGAGAAAAATGATAAAACGTTTTCTATCTCCCCTACGTTATCAACGGGATACAATATATTGTTATGATCTGAATTATGTCCCTGCGGAGCCGTCGACAAGGAGTTTTTAGGATGTTGCAAAAAAGTTGGAATCGGTCGAGATTGATCGAAGCAGAGATCAAGGAAAAGATAAATTGTTCGAGCAAAAGAAGTTCCGTTGGAAAGTTCTGAAAAACTGAAGTTTGACGGGAAAGGGTGTAATAATGTTTTGTTTATTCATTTTGCTTCTAGATATTTAATAAATAATATTTTACAAAAATAATATTAGCATGAAAGCAAATTAATTGTCATATTCCAGGAAAGTGGAGAGGTTAACAGTTTCAAACATTTACCGGAAGTAACAAACGGTTATATAATGATTCAATTCATTTCATTTACAAGCGTGCTTTTTTATACACTTTTTTTATACACAGTGTTATCCATCAAACATTAAATGTATGAATATTTGATTTGTGCAGTGAAACTATGTATATACTTGCTCTTTGTTCTTTTTAAATGGGAAATTAAATCATGTTTACTTAAAACCAATTATATAATTTGTTCTACAAGAAAAAAGTTTGAATCTTATAAACAATCCAAAATTTTAAATAGTAAATGTCAATTGGGTAATTGACAATTTCTATTTACAAATGACATACTATCCAATTAAACAAAATAGTAAAGACAGTTTTACTTAAACCTCTGACTCATTGTTACATTTTCAGCTGAATTTAGAAAACCTAAAATCAATTTTCAACTCAGAAATTCCCCAGTCACGCTCCATTTATTTCAGTTTGAAAATGGCGTTAAGGTTTACAATTATCTATAATTTATTCCAAGACAAATGTGACATTATTATCATCATTCGGCTATTCGGAGAAAAGTTAATCGAGTAAATCAAATATGAAATAAAATTAACAAAACAGGTCAGGCGAGGAAAAAAAACTGTAATAAATGAATTGACACTAGCTTGAATAAATAAAAGCAATTTTGTTTTTGATTCGTTCGCCAAGTCTTGATATCAGAAAAGTCGTGTCTGAATTTTTCACAGTGATCAAGTATTCAATTGGATACATTATTGCGAAGGTATCGACTTGCTGCGCCTTATATAAAGTACTCAATGTTTAAGGATAATTACTAAAATTGAATTCTTCCACTGGCAGAGTCGTAACTATTCCTCATTTCTTTTGCGGATGGATTTCAATTTTAGACTTTTAAAGTCGCGATTCATAAAAGTGGGAAAGGTAATGAAACGAGGAGGCATAATAATCTCTGGAAAACAAAGTTCAATTACGACTTCATTGTGTTATTATTTTTAATTTATTATTTATACAAGTAAACAGATGAAATAAAGTAAATCTAAAAAATACATTAAAGAATCAACTTATAAATAAATTGTTTAAACATTATTGATTTATTCTTTTTATTATAATTTGTTCACACATTTGTATGCAAATTGTTAGTAACATTTTTGTTTATTTTTTATGTTATGAAAACTGTATAATTTTTGTACAAAACGAAGTTTTGTGCAAAAAGATCGAAGAAGTAGCTTGTTTTGTTATTCGTCGAAAAATATGATTTTTTTGAAGGTCAGAAAAGTAGTTAAGAGGATAGTTGTATATTTAAGAGGGAAGTACGAAAAAAGCGTCATTAAAGGAAAGCTATACGTGGTACAAACGACATACAAACGAAATACATTTCCAACGAAACAGCTATAAAATAAACCGGATCGATTTTTCCGTACCTGAAGCAAGGACGACGTAAGGTTTGTAAACGTTGACCGTTTCGTTGCAAAATTCCTGGAATTCGGTTATCCTGGTGGGATCGTGGAAAATACTGATGTGAATATCCGAAATCTATAAATAAAGATGTGTTAATATCAAAATATTGCATAAATTAAATTAATAGGTCATATTTTTGCAAAAACGTAAAGTATCATCAATTTTTTATGAGATAAAAGAATAAGGAAGTTATAAAATAATATGTATATTTACATTTCTCTTTTCATTTTTAATAAGTAACTAACGGTGATTCACCGGTAAATCTCGATGAATCGGTTTTCAAATTCACTCTTTCATTAATAAATAAATCAGATAATGTTTGATTATTTTAAAAACTAAGATATGTTGAAAGTTAGAGTTAAAAGGTTTGTCATTGCATATTGTTAAATTAGAAATTGCCATTAAAGAATGTTATTAAACAGTTTTGTTTTTAATATTCTCGAAAATTATTTGTTTAAATTTAAATGATTTTAAATTTAAATGATGTGCAAATTTCCAAAAGTTGTGTTATCATTTTAGGATGTGTTATGCACATTGTAGTACTATTCTAATTGTATTGTTATAAAACCATTTATCCTTTCTTTTGTAAACTTTATTTCAATTACTTCTAAGTAGTTCCCCTTTAATTAGTACTTATTTATCTTAATTAAATGACCTGATATGTCCATTGAATCATCTTTATTTGGGAGTTCTGACGTCTGTCTTTAAACGACCAAGAAAATATCTCTGTTATGTGTGTACCACACAATGGCACTTTAATTCAAATTTGCATTTCTGATGTATTTTATCTGTAAATCCATGCATGTTTTGACCTACAAATGCTCTGTAATAATTATTTATTATCGTCGTAATCACTCGCAAGAGATAAAAAATAAAATATAATTATAATATTAAAATCATTCCCGTAACATTATTTACAAAAATAAACATGAAATAAGGTAATTTAAGAAGAAATATGTTAAGTATTATTTGTTTGTAAAATATTGCCTTAATCAGTCGAAGAAAATTGGATTAATTCTTATTATAATGTTTACTATTGAAAACATTGCAATTGTATTTGGGTTGGCTTAATATTGGCATCAGTGATATTACTTGACAATGGTATACTTATATATAGAACATTCTGCCGAAAAACTACTGAACTCCCACACCCAAACCTAATACACCCAGTCCATGACAACCACCTGTCACCACCCCAACAATTCTACTACCTTACAATATTCATGATTATTAAGAGATATTTCTACAGTATATTAAAATATTAATAAAACACTATACATTGGCTATATTATTATGATAACTATAATTTGAAACTGCTAAACAATTTAATATTTTGTTAAGAAATTTTAATTGAACAGTTTGTTTATAATTATTTGGATTGAACAATGTTCCAATATATAAAATCTTACGATATAAATAGAGGATTGCACATTGTTGATACAAATAGTGTAAATGGAATGTTCAAGATGCACTATTGTTGTTTTCGTTAATGATACAATAGAAACAATTCTCGAGTTAAACAAAGTGGATTTTATAATGTTTTTGAAAGGTTCTGATATAATAATGCAAAATTACACAATGATAATGATAAAAACTAGTTTTTAAAGTACATAACAAGTGACATTGTTATCATAACAAGTTGTTGGTTGCTTTGTACATTTAAAAGGCCCCAAACCAGATAAAATGACTTTTTTATATCATTCAATTGCAAATATTTCATTTTTTCAGCTTGAATAAAGTCTAAGGTACGTCAATAATCTTATAAGAAAATTGTTTTCAAAGTCAATTGCTGCATTTAATTCTATAAGAAAAAATGCATGTTGGTATACAAAACAATTAAATGTATATTTTTATCAATGCAAAATTAAAAATAAAAACTGCATATTAAAAGAATATTTTAATATGATTAATTCTTTATTGATTTTTATGCAATGACCGAGATTAAATTGTTCCAAAAACAGATCTTTCAGAAATATTTCTACGATACCTTTATCAACATAATATAACATTTCAGAGATTCAAGATTTTGTATTCTTTTTTTGAATTATTAGATTATTATTCTTACTTATTCTACCATAAACGTCAATCCATTTTTGTAATATATACTATCAATTCACAAAAAATTATAAAACACTTTAAATCTCCCTGAATTTTAATAGTTTCTTCACTTCCTGGAACTTCAATAATAATCAGCTGACGAATATATCAACTAAATCAATCATTAATCTTCAATACTCTTCACATAAAACTATTTTACAATTTCAAAATGATTCAAATTAATGTATAAGTGATATCAGTTGTGAACAATTCATAAACAAAATTTAGTATTCTTTCATGACAATTTGACATTTTGCCAAAATACTCTAACCACATGAAATACTCCACCCAAAGAAGAAGAAATTGGACAAAAATAAAAATTCTCAACTTAGTCTCCAGACTACAACGAACCACTAACTGAACATTTCCATAATTAAAAAAATCAGAAAAGAACGAAACCAAAACAAACCGTCAACTGTCATCTCGAGATGACAGCTCTGCAACAAGCAAAACAACCGTGACTCACTTGCAAAAACCAGACGAGTTTGTCCGGGGAGTCTGCGATCTCGTACTTGACCGGTTGGGACCACACGTGGTCCGCCTCGTCGCGTGTCTTCTGCTCGCCGTACGCGTACGAGTCGACGTTGATGACATTGACGACATTCGAGATGAGGATCGACAGCATCAGCACGAACATGAGGAAGAACGCCGTGGACTTGGCGATGTGCATCTCTTCGGCGACTCGGCGCACGGCTCAGCGCATCGGCACAACGCATCGATGACACGACGGCCCGAGAGCTGGATCCGCGCGCGCCCCGATCAGCCAATGAGCGCGCCGCGCCGCGGCTCCGCTGTCATCGCTCGCTGCTGCGACAACACGCTCGACGCCGTCGGCAGACGGCAGAGTGCGAGCGCGCGCCTGCGTACGAGAGATTCGCGCAGATCGCCTGCGCGGCACTTCGTCAGGGTCCGCGCCGCGCGAACAATCGAAAAATTCCCAGAAATTGAAGGTGTTTGAAGGAAAGGTTGGAATAGATTAAGGGGAGGTTTCTTTGAAAATGGTTAAAAGTATGGCAGTTTTGGGATTTTTTGTCAGTGCTCGAAAGAGTTATTACTTGGCGATTTTTTCTCGATTTTTGGTTAACTTCTTGCGGATGTAATCTTATTTTATCAGATATTGTAACAGTCGATTTCAGCACAACGCTGTTATTTGTTTTCCCTCACCCCGTAGTGTATACGAAAATATCGTACACACTACGGGGGGAATTTCGATTTCTCACTCATTCCTTCCAGAACTCGGCTTCGCCTCGTTCCG
>JABFPB010006635.1:0-11817 GCA_022817645.1 Ceratoteleas bidentatus | reverse complement strand
TGAATGTTGCTTGGCAACTTGCCACGCGATTCAGCTGTTTAATGTTCTGTTGAAACTGTCACAATTGAAGGCTTGCCGATAAAACTATCTTAATTATCGGACATATTCAAGATAGTTTCGAAAAAATTAACGCATTATCGCCACAATGTCCGATGATCGTTAGTTTAAACTAATTTTGCCCGCTAACTAAAATTTGATATATTAATTAAAGGGATGTCCTCACGGGGTCTGAAGGGAGGGGGAAAAGAAGGGGGAGAACTAGGAGACCTATTAAAATTTGTTAATTAAAATTTTTTTAAATCTCAATATTCTTTAAATTTTTTAAATTATCAAAATTTTTCAAACTTTTCAAAATATTTGAAAATGTTCAACATCTTTTTTTTAAATTGAAAATCTTGATTTTGAAATGAACAATTAGAGGAAGAAAAAGAAATCTATTTAAGCCTATGAATGTTTCATTGACATCGAATCGACAATGACCATTCGACGTCGGTTCGACACCGTATTAATGTTTCATCGATTTTGAATATATATTTGCGATTTACATCAATTCTACATCGTGTATATATTTCATCGACACCGAATCGACATTGTCCATCGACATTAGCCATCGACATCAAATCAACACCGTTTAAATGTTTCAGCGAGATCGAATCGATTTTGGCCATCGACATCAATTCGACATCAATTCGACATCGTATAATTGTTTCTTCGATATCGAATCGATGTCGAATCATCGATACCGAATCGACGTCGAAAAGACCATTATGTGATGTCGATTCCATGTCCATTATCGATATTAAATCAACATTATACAAGTATTTATTCAACATTGAATTCATGTCAATAATCGGCTTCATATCATTATTTTTTCGATGTCGAATCGTTGTGGGTCATCGACATCGAATCGACATTGTTTACATGTTTTTTCGGTATCGAAATAATATCGGATAATTGATGTCGAATTGACGTCAAACAATGTTATATTGACATTATATTGACAATGTTATGCGGACATTCAGACCTCGAAATGATATCGAATCGATGTCGACGCAACATCGACATAATGTTGAATCAATGTCATTGTCAATATCGAATCGATATCGATTCAATGTTCGCGTTCCCTCAGGGATTAGAGGCTTTTGATCAAGCAAGTAACTTAAGTGACCTGCGATATCGTCGAGATAACAATTCAACTTACGGGGGCAACCACAACATTGAAACGGAACGAAATAATCAAAACAATTATCGAAACTATCAGAACCATAACGAAAACCGAAATAATAATCACAGACCAAATAATTATCACAGAAATGAACAAAATCCACCAAGAAACAACTCCTTCAATCGTAACCATAATACTACCCTAACAGCACATTGGAGAATCACCGAATGATCTCCGATGTGCTGTTAGGGTAGTTACTCTCATCAAAATAGCTATCAATCAAATCAGTCCAGAAATACTCCCCAACAAAACACCCGGGATAATTTCAACCACAGAGGGGATCGAGTACCGAATCGCCATGATAACCCCAATTACGCGGTTAGGTTAATTCAGATAGAAAATTCGCATCTAGAACACTGAAGGATCGGAAAACTAAAAAGGCCTGTGTTAGATGATAACAATTCGTCTAACACAGGTCCTAAGCTGAATAAGATCAGAAGTAATGAAGATGAAAAAAAAACATTCATCACCTAATGTTGAGATTCATATAGAAGGAATAAAAGTGAGGGTACTATTTGACACGGAAAGTGAGGTTACTTGTCTCTCCGAGGAATTTTACCAACAAAATTGTCTCACGTTTAAGTTATGTCCCACCCTACCCGTGGTCGGTATGGCAATTACGGATACAACAGGGTTTCGACCAGTGAAAATTCGAAAGCTGATGTACGCGAATATTCAACTCGGAGAGAACAACTATCCTCAAACATTTGTAATTGTACTTCACTTGAACTGCGAATGTATTATAGGAGTCGATTTATTAAAATAACTACAGGGAATAATTCATTTTCGAGAAAGTAAAATAACTCTGAAAGATGCAAACAACAAATACGCGATAAACATAAAACACGTAGAAGAGGAAGAACCTACCCAAAATCTGTTCAGGACAGAGATACAAAAAAATGAAGAGGAAATAAGACGAAACGAACTTACGCGAGAATCAATTACAGATAAAATGCAAGAATTTTCCACCATCTCTTCAGATGAAAAGAAACGATTTGAGACTTTGCTATGGGAATATCGGGATATATTCAGGAATGTACCTGGGAGAATTCCATCCACATACATGAGCTCCGAATAACAACAGATAAACCATTCTATTCTCGATATTACTCGAGATTTAAATATCGTGATAAATTTGACAAGGAAATATAAAGAATGTTAAAGTTAGACATAATAGAAAAATCAAATAGCGTTTTTATAAACCCTTTGAGACCAGTAATAAAGAGCAATGGCGATGTCAGACTCTGTATGGATGCGTGTTTACTGAATGAGATTCTTGTTGACAATTTTGAACGTATGGAGCCTATAGATGTTCTTCTTCAAAAATGTTACGGAATAAAATTTATGTCAAGTCATTGTCACTAGCTTTTGGCAAGTACCGTTACACCTAAGTTCATATCAATATACAGCATTTTTGCACCAAGGTCATTGTTACCAATTCAAAGTAGTACCTTTTGCGTTAAAAACGAGCACAGTGCACACTGCTCTCGTGAGAGCCCTTGAACCCGTGTTCAGGGGAATCGAAAGCCAAACCATTAACTTTGTAGATGATGTATTACAGATACCGAAGTCTATTACATCTAGAAGAAATTTTCTTGAGATATCGCGAAAATAACTTAACTATCAATTTTAAGAAATCCAATTTTTTTCAACAAAAATTCAAATTTCTCGGACATTTGCTAACTACGGAGGGGATAATGCCCTAACTAGACAAGATTAAAGCCATTAAAGAATTTCCGCTACCCAAAAATCAAAAACAGTTTCGTGGATTTTTAGGTCTTATCAATTTCTACGTCAAATTCACCAACCAGCATTCCAAAGAAACCGTGCCGATAGTCGAGTTAATAAAGAAAGGGATGAAGTTCGAATGGACAGATCGAAGACTAGAAGTTTTGACCGCGTAAAGAATCTATTCTTGAAGGAAATAGTTCTTCACCACCCCAAGTAAAGATTGTGTTATGAACACAGACGCTAGTGATGATCCTATCGGAGCAGTTCTATCTCAGCGAAACGATTTAGGGGAAGACAAGGTTGTCTCATTCGCAAGTAGGACGTTGAAACATAACGAGTTAGCGTATACAATCACAAAGAAAGAGCTAATAGCTATAGTCTGGGCATTAAAGAAATTTAGGACATTCATACTAGGCGCGAAAATCATGGTGTACAGTGACCATCCGGTTCTATCTTTTCTCAAATCCTGTAAATTATTAAATGCTAGATTAACGCGTTGCATATTAGAGATTCAAGATTATGATTTAAAAATTGAATATCAACCGGGGAAAGAAAACATCGTAGCAGACGTCCTGAGATGTCAATACCAAGGAAATCTGCTCGATAAAAAGCCCGAAAAGGGACGATTAATAATACACGAAATAGTTAAACAAATGTCACCAGAATTGAAAGGCAAGTTGGAAAAGATAGGATGAGAACAATTGTTATATGACAAACTTAGAAAATTCAAAACTATAAATAACTAGTAAAATACCCGTGCTCCGCACGGAAATCTATTTCTGGAATATAGTCATGGCGTAAAATATGTCGTTTGTTAGTTTGTTTGTATGTAGACTGTAATTGTATGGCGATTATACAAAAACGTGTAGTAGGTGATATAAAACGGATTAAGTAAATGAAGTATCACAATGAATGTACGAAAAATATAATATTTATTAACAGAAAATCACATCAAGTTAATAAAAAATCCCACAAAATTTCACATGATGTTTAAAAAGTAACAAAATCAAAAATATAAATATAAAAAAACTGTAAATTCAACATAAAAGGCAGATAAATAAATGCATCATACATAAATATCTAGCTGATACGTAAATAAGGACCCGCGACGTACAAAAATGCATTGCAATATACGACGTTTCGTGTTTTGTTACTGGGAGCATAGAAAAGTAAATACTACATTTTAATTTTCTGAAAACTTAAAATGTATTATGTACTAGCTAAAAACGCCGGCTTCGCCCGGGTAATATATGAAAAGAAATCATAGAAATCGAGCGATGCTCGAACACACTTACACATACAAACAGACACTCATTCAAATAAACATTAACAGGAGCGTCATACTGAAGCTCCAACATAGTTTCCATATTATCAGGGACGGTGCGTTGGGCAGGAGGTAAACCGAGATCGGTTACATGACAGCCGGAGATTCAAAAAATTTCATCATCGATGAGTTTGAGAGCTGTGTCATGTAAAATCTCACAGTCTATTATCTCGTCCCAGAAGATGAAAATTATGTTTTATGTCTTCAGACAAAGCATCTTTAAACGTTACCCAGATAATCAACGGATTGAATACTTCACAAGAAGTTAGTAAAAATACAGAATAATGATCCAAGTTAAGCTGGAAACTTGCATCTTACTGCTTCTTGCATAGTCAGCATTCAATGATAATCGTAATCCAGAAGCCATAGAAATTCACATTTAAATTTCCAGGATTCGATACTTGAAAACATCAGAAAACCTTCGGAAAACCGTCAGAAATCCTTCAGAAAATAAAAAAAGTCATCCTAAAACCGTCGGAAATCCTTCGGAAAGCAATCGGAAAACAATCCGAAGGTTTTCCGATTCCGAATCAGAAAACCTTCCGAATCGGAAAACCAAAAAATCTATCCGAAAACATTCAGAAATCCATCAGAAAACCTTTGGAAAACCGTCGCAAAACGGCGGAAAACCGTCGGAAAAGTTTCAAACAACCTTCAGAAATCCTTCAGATAACTTTCAGGTAACCATCAGATAATCGTCAGAAATGGGCCAGAAGCGGGTCAGAAATTGATCAGAAATGGATCAGAAATGGATCAGAAATGGGTCAGAAATGGATCAGAAACGGATTAGAAAACGGACAGAAAAAGCTCAGATAACGGCGTCACGAAAGAATGTTGTGTCCGAATGTTTAACAATTTAAGTTGCACTTCGAAGATGACTATTAAATGTGCGATTTGATGTGATATTCAGTTTAGCGTTAGCTACTGTAGTCATTTTTTTATGGTCGATAGAAATCTGAAAGCAGGAAAACATTTACCGAAAAATACATTTATGATGTTTGTTATTTTGCAAAATTTTCTTCGAAATATCTATATTCAAAAAAATCTATATAGCCTACGTCATTTTCGAAGAGCCATAGAATCATATGTTAAATGGATTTTGATGCAAATGCATAGTTTTTGCGTGATGCGTGAACACACAAACAAACAAACATTTTTTGTAATTTATTAGTAAGGATGGAAATACTGAAACCATATATAAGAATATAAGACATATATGGAAATAAGTGACAATACGTATATGCCTCATATATGTTTTATATATGGCGGTATATGGCCATATACCCTATAATAACACACGATAATTGAATCGACATTGATTCGATGTCGACATTTTAGTCGAATCAACATCAATTCAATAACGAGAAACTTTGCAATCAATATCGATTCGATGCCTAAATGACAGTCGGATCGACATCGAATGGACATCGATAATTCGATGTTGATTCTATATCGATTCGAGCTTAATTGCAACTCGATTCCAGGTCGACGGCTCAAGTAGCGGCACGAAAGATGGTGCTTTAAATTCGTTTTTCGCCATTCAACCGTTAAAAATCGAAAGTGCGTCGGAGCTTCGACGACTATTAAATCGCGTCTCGGAAGTTATAGAATTAAATACTGTCACGTTTGGTACTGCCAGTGCTCCTAATGTAAGTTATCGCCCATCGCGTACTTCGTCAGCTTGCGAATGATGAAGGTGACTTATTCCCTCTCGCTCAACCTATCGTTCTCGCTAATTTTTATGTTGACGACTGTCTGTTTGGGGCTGACGACTTACGCATGGCTCGACATATTCGTGATCAACTTAATGGGCTCATGGGAAAAGGAGGTTTTGAGTTGCGAAAGTGGGCCAGTAATTCCGCTGATCTCCTTTCAGATATCCCTAGCGAAAATCATGGCCTTGCTATGAACAAGTTCCTGCATCCCGATGACACGCTGAAAGTCTTGGGCTTGATGTGGAACCCGCATGAAGACGCTTACCGTCCTTCTGTGTCGTGTCCCTCTCTTATCCACGTTTCGAAACGCACCGTATTTTCCACCATTGCGCGATTATATGACCCCCTGGGTTGGCTCAGTCCCATAGTTATTTCCGCAAAAATCTTTATTCAATCTCTCTGGAAAATTCAGTTAGGTTGGGATGACGAACTCCCGGAGGGACTGAGAGTGTCCTGGTCTGAATTCTATACCGCACTACCGCATTTGAATCTCACAATCCCGCGCTGGACTGGCCAAGGGCCGGATACGATGGTTGACGAATTACGGTTTCGCAGATGCCTCGATGTTGGCCTATGCCGCAGCCGTTTATCTGCGTGTCGTATCGTATTCAGGAGACGTCCGCGTCACTCTCCTCATCACCAGAGGTGCTCCACTCAAACAACTGAGTGTTCCGCGTTTAGAGTTGTGTGCCGCTACGCTGTTAACGAAATTGCTAGTGTCCGTCGCCACCTTACCGGAATTTGCGAAGCTGCCTCGATTTTGCTGGACGGATTCGACAATCGTGTTGGCGTGGCTCTCTCGGGAGTCTTCCACTTGGAAGACGTTTGTCGCCAATCGCGTGGCCGAGATACAATCCGCATTGCCACAAGTAGTCTGGCGGCATGTCGCAAGCCAGAGTAACACTGCCGATATCGCCTCTAGAGGTATCGCTTCACGTGATTTCATCTGCAACCCTTTGTGGTGGAAAGGACCTAGCTGGCTGCTACTTGGTGCCAGGAGATGTTCCTCTCGAAATGCGTGCAGTTTCGCTTATCGCTCCTGCCATTAACCCTGTGAATTTAGACTACGCCTCTCGATTCTCCGATTGAAATCGTCTGGTTCGCGTCACCGCGATTCTTTTGCGTAGGTCTCCTCGCTGTCGCGCCTCTATTCATGCGCTCGATAGTCTCGTCTCTGCTCCAGAGATCGTGCGAGCACATGATCGAAATATCGGCCTTCTTCAGTCATCGCAATTTCAGCAAGACATCTGTTGCCTGCAAACACACGCATCGCTTGATCGAAAGAGTCCTCTGTTGAGTTTGACTCCGTTTTTGGATGGAACTGGATTACTGCGCGTTGGCGGGCGGTTGACTCACGCAGCACTCGACTTGGATGCTCAACACCCGTTTATAATCCGCAATCACCCCATCGCGAGACTGATCGTCTTGGATGCTCACCGGTGTTGTCTCCATGGGGGTGTGACTTTGACTCTCAGCCCACTTCGCACCAAATACTGGTTGTTGCAAGCGCGAAAGATCATTCGATGGGTCATTTTTCATTGCGTCACGTGTGCCCGACTGAAAGCCGATGTTGGTCAACAGCTCATGAGAGACCTTCCTTCTCCCCGCGTCCTTCGTCCTGCACGTTTTGCATTGCGGAGTGGATTACGCGGGTCCGCTGCGAGTCCGCATGGCGGGCGGAAGAGGAGTTCAATCGCACCCGGCTTTATTTATTTGTCTCGCCATAAAAGCTGTACATGTGGAGGTCGTTAGCGACTATTCCACTGCCGCGTTTCTCGCTGCATTTACCCGGTTCTGCTCGCGACGCGGCCTAAAAACGCATCTAAAAAAGATCCTTCGCGACCAAACACCGACGTTTGAGGAGCTTGTCACGCTGACAGCCCAAATTGAAGCTTGCTTGAACTTACGCCCACTTATGCCTTTGACGGACAATCCCGAAAGTCTCGCTGTACTAACCCCTGCGCATTTTCTCGTAGGACGTGCGATCACTGCCGTCCCGCAACCTACCGGTTTAGATACTTCCGTCTCGCGTCTTACTCGCTGGCAACTGATCCAACAAAATGTGGAAAAATTCTGGCGGCAGTGGTCGGACGACTACATACATTCGTTGCAAGCGCGCTCCAAATGGAAGCTTGAACGTTCACCTATCGGTCAAATAGTCCTTCTCAAACAAGATAATCTACCCCCAACAAAGTGGGATTTAAGTTGAGTGATTAATTTACATCCTGGTGAGGATGGCCTCCCTCGTGTCGTCACGGTCCGAACCGCGACCTCAGGATTGTTACGCCCTACAGCTAAACTTGCGTTGTTACCGGTCGTTCACGAAAACGATCCCGCTCAAGCGATTTAATCACTCGATCTTCCTCTCCTATTGCCGCACTGGATAATTCTTTTGATTTCGCTAATCATTGTTTGTGATTTGTTACGCGTCGCTCTATCTCCGCACTTTCGTTGTGCTAGAATAAAATCGCGAAGTACCGTCCCCCGTTGTACTATTCCCGCTTGTTAATCGCGTTGTAATTGGCTCATCGTTATATATTAATATTTGTCCGTTTCGCCTATTTTGTTTTACTGCATATTGTTTATCTATACCGCCGCATTTTTTTATGTTTTCAAATTGTAGCCTTTAGTATCGCCATTTGCGACCTGTTACCCCTTTCGCGTTTTGCGATCCGTTTGTATCGCAAGGCGGGTGGTATGTTACGCGTTGCAAATGCGTAACTTTCTTTTTTTTTCGCTTAAATTTGAACGGTCTGTTTTGATTTCGTCGCGCTCGGAAGTTTTATTTTTCGAGCATATTATTTCCGTGCATTATCGCGCAATTATTTCGTGTGTATGAATGGATTGTTTGGATTGTGTGAGTGGAAATTATATTGTGTACGTTATGTGTACGTTATGCTATCTGCGTTTGGAAATTTAATTCGGCAGTTCGTTTTCTCTCGTCGGAAACGAAACAAGACAAATCCGCACCGCTTTGTCCACACCGCAGTTTCGTCCGTGCCGCGGCAAATAGCCACCGCATCTTCGCCACGGCGAAGACATCCGCAACCGCACCGCGTCCCCGCATCTCGGGCGTACGCCGCGCCGTGCTTCCGCGTTCACGACCCGCGATCCGCGTCCGCCTCGCGCGCCGGACTACATGTCTGCGCGCGCTAAACCTTTTTGTTGTAAAGATTTTGTGTGGCGCCGTGCGCCGTAAATAATAAAAAAAAGTGTTGTGACGTGTCTGGGAGCTTCTTTATTTTGGCCCAAGGCCGATGCATACAAATACACCCCTCTCATCCCTTGGGAAGGCGGGTGCTCCGCAAAAGGTGGTTCGCGGGTACTGGCTAGTCTGACGAACGGCCCGCGCATCGCGAAACATATTGCATGAAAATTGATATAGATTTTGTAAGTTCTCGATTTTTCAGTTTAAAATTGAACCACCCTTACAGTCCACTCATCTTTGTTGGCAATATCCAACACTTTCTATAATCCCAATTTCGCAGGTCTGTTATAGTATACGTGGAAGAGGGCCCGAATTTAAAAGATGTTAAAAATAAATTTTATACGTCTACATTTGTTAAATTTTGCAAACTTCGACTTAGTAAAAAGGATGGAGTCAAAATTACTATGTATGGATGAGGCGAAGAAGCTGTATACCTGTCAGAAAATATTATATAAAAAATAAACTTTATTAAAACTGATTACTATTATTTCAGATTATACTATTTAGAAATGTTTTAGCGACAACTGCAACAATTCATAATGAAGGAAATGTTCATTATGAATTGCAATTTAAAAAATATTCTAAATTAAAACATTTAGGAACATTAAATATATTTAAAAATGCTGAAAATCTGAAACCGATAACAAATTTGAAAGAACTTTTAGCTGTATCTGGAGTACAAAGTGAGAATATTGTTTAATGCATATTGTATTATTCTTTACAAAAATTTAAGTTATTATAATGTTTCTAATTATTACAGAAATTAAAGAATTTCTCAGAGATGAATTTATAATTACAAATCAATTAAAATAAAGTTTGCTCGGCTACAGTAACAGATGGTATAAGCAAGTTGGAAATTAAAATTATAAATACAAATTTGGAAGAATTGGTGCAGTTTAAGGAAGGACAAAAATTAGAAATTATTGGCGAATTAATATATGAAGGTACAAAACTGTTTAAAATTAGATTAGATTTTTACGATATTACATTTTTTAAAATTATATTAATTTCAAATTACAGATGAAATATTAGTGTTTAAAATTATAGAAAAAAGAACATATCTGTTTTAGATGGAATGATGGACGAAAATTTATTAAAATTGGGATGTGAATTGTTAAAATCGTCACGTACAGTCTGATCATGTATAGTCCTGCTACTTCACTCAATCGACTTCCGATGTGACTATTTATAGACCTGCTATACTCGGGCCTTCCAATTCCAGTCTGACCATATATGGTCCTACAATATGGTCCCATACTTGTCCCATACTACTTCCTGCCCATACACTGACTAATCCCACTTGGCCCATTCTACTTCCGGTCTGAACATACACTGACTATCTCTACAAATCCCATTCTCCTTCCGCCTGACCATACACCGACTATCTCCACATATTCCATTTTCCTTCCGCTGACCATGCATTGACCACCACCATATGGCCCGTTCTTCTTCCGGCTGACCATATATTGATCTACTCTACTTGGCCCTTTCTACTTCCGGTCTGACCATATATTGACCTGTTCTGCTTGGTCCTTTCTACTTCCACTTTGACCATGTATTGACCTGTTCTACTTATAGACTTGATCTAGCACTGCGGCGGCGGTGGCGATGACAAAAATAACATATAAATAATTGAAAAAGAAAACATTATTATTATGTCATATAAATAATTATTATTATGTGAAGACAAATTTTTAGGATGTGAAATTTTGTAAGTGGCATCGCATCAATAAATTCTTTAATTATACATAAAAACGTTTTACATTCTTTTGTGTACTGTATGACTGATGGAATGTATGCATGAATTGGGAATATGTATGTATATAGAGTGTTAGTAATAAATGCATGTAAATCAGGTACATTTATTTCCAATCACCTTATACACACAAAGTGATTGGAAATAAACGCACCAGGTTTATACGTAAATGTGGAACGTATCCGGTGGAACGCAACGACCTTTTAAACGATTAGCTCGACTGATAAAGCGGAGAATTTTATTCTTTTATCAGATGAGTATAACACGACGTTATAAACGTCTTTTTTCGACGTTGTTTCAGTCGAAAATTTCACCGTATATTACGATGGGTTTTTCTCACCGTAAAATACGTCGACATTTCTCTCCGTGTAGGCTCTCCATTTTTTTATGAGTCGAAAATTGATTAAATTTTATTGTTCTTATGGTTAATCGGATTAAAAGAATTTTTGCAGCACCAAAGTTGGACAGTTTTGTCACAAAAAATGTTTAATTTCCATAGGGTAGTTTCAGAGATTATGCCAATAATCACATATATGCCCTGAAAGTGGACACTTCAAAGTTTCATGTACGCTAAGTTCCATTAAAATTTGTCAAAAACCGCTGAGTTATGATAATTTGAAAATGGACAAAATTTGACGTACTTCAACACGGAAAGAAAAATCTAGTATACATTTAGCATACATTCACTGTTTACTTTTTGCGTAAGATATTTTCGTTACTAAAAACGCATACGCTCTTGTACAAATTTCGCATCCCGCTTCGTATACAAATTATGCTAAGAATTCTACACCAATTTGATAAAGCTTTCTTGCAAATGTACAAACAGGGGGCGTGACTTACGCTTGCTTTGTAAGAATA
>JABFPB010006634.1:0-11818 GCA_022817645.1 Ceratoteleas bidentatus | reverse complement strand
ACACTGTGAGCCGCATTGATTTCACAGCAATATCACATGTGAGTCACATGTGAACCGCATGTGAGCCGCATGTGATTAGGAATGTCCACTTCAGTGTGATGAGTATGTGAGACACAACATTGGTATCACAGCGGTCTCACCGCGGCTTCACAGCGGCTTCACAAAAGCTTTACAGCGGCTTCACATGTGATTGAACATTTCCAATCACATGCGGCTCACATGCGATTCACATGCAGCTCACATGTGATATCGCTGTGAAATCAATGCGGCTCACAGTGTTGACTGGGTATCAACTCAATATTGAGTTTCAGCAGGTCCATTCTTTAACGATGTGACAAAGCGTTGTCATTGTAACAGAGTTGATTGCGAGTTAAAGTGTAACTTCAGAAAGTGAAAGGGTCACTTGTCGGTGTAAACTGACGATCGCGAAACGTCAAGATAAACCGTTACAGACAAACATCAACACCGCAAAGTGTGACTGTAGGTAGTAACTCGGAAGATTCGTATAACATTGCTTTGGGAGTGAAAATAACTCCGTTAGTGTCAATATTCACTCCGTGGCTTATTGCACTCACTCCGTAGCCTCAAACTCCTCTAATTTTTTACTGTGTGGTACCTAAATTTAAAAAATATCATCCCGTGTTTAAATACCCCGTTTACGTTGGAAATATTGTATATTGTCTTTAATTAAGGGGGAGTTGCTACCCAAAAATCATGAAAAATCAAAACAAATGGAAAAAAATTGTATTGAAATTTTAGATATTTTTAATCCTTCACTAATGCATAGTGAAACCGAAATTTCTATATCTGCATTACAAATAACTTTTTTAACATTTTGAATGGGAATGCACAGCGTAAATCATAGCATTTCCAAACTTTTAACACGGTTATCTCAAAAACTTTTTTCCAGTTTTCTCGCACTAGCCAATTTTCAGCCGATTAACTTCAAACTTGGCACATGTAATCTTCAAAGTATATTGAAGCATTTCTAAAGACGAATTTTCGATTAATTTTTTAAACAAAAATTACATCTCTTCAAATAAGCAAAATGCCGAAAAATAGGCTGAAATCGGTCTGTTTTGCGCATTTTATTACTCAACAAAGCATAACTCCAGAACAAAGTATACATTTAAAATTCCTTCTTTAGAAATGCTAGATTATAGAATAAGGACGAAATGTGCCAAATTTGAAGTAAAATATTTATTAAAATAGTTCAAAAATGCCCTTTTGTAACTATTTTAATAAATAAAAGGGGAGAGGGAGTATTTTTGCAAGGGAGAGATGATGTGCAATTTTTTTATGCAATAACATAACAAAATCGTTCGACGTTCAACTTTACAATTTTGAATACAGTTTCGAAAGACTCTTTGGCGAACGTAACTCATCCTTCCGACTCCAAAACACATCTCTGCGACTCCAAAAATTGTCTCGACAATTAATCCTCTTGCATCAAGCGGGTTATTCCTAACTTTTCTTATTCCCGAATGTTGGCTTCCAAAATCTTCAATGCATCAGTTCCTCGAACAGCAATTTTTTGATTCAACCAACAGGAATCAAAAAAATGAAAGGAAAAAAAACCACTGCTCGAAAAGTGAGAGAGACAGATGGCGCTCGGTGTAGGATGCCATCTTGCCGATGTGGACAATCCGATTGGGGTACACTTTTCCCCTAAAATCTTTCCCACGGCAAATTTTCCCCTTATATTTTTCCCCTGAATGTATATTCCCCTGCAGTAATATTCTCCTGATATACTTTCCCCCCCAGTAAAACAATGACACTGTATATGTATAAATATAATGTATACATATACAGTGTAACAATCCTATTCTTACTCCTTGGTAACTGGCGAATGGCATAAATTACGTCATTCAGTTTCTTCTCCACTTCATTTTGGTCTACTGTTTGGTAACTGTTGAATCCTCGCTGAAGTTAGTTTTCCTACTGTGCGGCGAGGGTTGACCAACCACACCTTCTACAAAACTGGATACTCCTCATTTTCTGATCATACCACCTCTCGATTCGATTCGAACTAATCTTCATTCTATCTCGAGCGGATTGATGAACTTCTTCTAATTTCAATTTCAATTGCTGAATGTAGATCGAAGGCGACGTAATACCTGTTTCCCCTGAATTCGTCCAAGTAATAAATCCAATAGCCGAAGATTCGAACCAGCGTACAAATCCGCTGGGCTGTACCAGTAGCCTCATGTTTGGAAAACCTGTACGCAAGAAAAAAACATTGAGATCTAAAGATCCCAATCTTTTTGATTATCCAATATAAATTTGACTAAACAACATCAAACTATATAAAATTTTGAATAATTTATTATAGTTTGATGTTGTCTTTCCACTTGTCCATCAGACTATGGATGCAGAGCTGTTGTTCTAGTTTTATGTATTCCTAATAATTTGGGCAAATCTTTAATCAAATTAGACCAACACTTTTACTTTGATCTGAATGAATTTCTAAGGGATCTTGAAATAAACTCATTTACCAATATTTCTGCAACTGACTTTGCTATCATATTTGAAATAGGAAAAGCTTCTGCCCATTTGGTAAAACAATATGATATATTGCCAAAATGTATTTAAAGCGCCTAGAATCAAAAGTACGCTAAGTCCAAAAAAATTTTTTTGAGATATTTAGAAACTGAGTCTAGTTTTGTGTGCGCTATAAGCAAATGAAGTTAGTCGCCGAAAAAAATTGTTTTAATTATTTTTACTAAAAAGTTATTTAATCAATTTTTTGTTTCAAAACCTGCAAAGTCCAAATTCTGATTTTCAAAACCTGCCAAATCAACAACTGCACGTCGCGACATTCGAAATTCGAACAACATTCTAAACGGTTGAAGCCCGTCACATTGTAGATAGCATTCCTCCCCCTCTACTTCAAAACAGCTGTAATCTCTAATATCTCCAAACGTAGTCTGTAGAGACAACCACCGTCTGTAGAGGCAAAAGAAGTCTGAGAGAGAGACAACCACCGAAACGATATTCGTTTCGGAGGTGCCATGCAAACACCACGCGCGCCGCCTAGAGCGGCGCGCGTAGTGTTTGCATGGTTGGTACCTCGGGTCCTGGATGAGTGGTTCTTCAGGTATCTGGATGAGTGAAGCTGCTGGTCCTGCGGTGGGCAGCCCTTGTTGGTTGTCACTGTAGTCGCCCTCAATGTACTCCGCCCTCTACGGCAGCCCTGCATCGTTTTGACGATCACTGTCTCCATTCTTCCGATGATCTGATTCACGCTTCGACTATGATTGGTCCCAGGACTGGCAGAACTAGAGTTGGCAGCTGAATTAAGACGTCATGATGCTGACGTGTTAGAGGATATACTAGCAACAGAACTGCTGGAGCAGCAAATAGCAGATCTGGGAGGACAAATAAATCAGCTAAGTCGTTCTACACCGAAACAAAAATTTCGCTGGTACAAGCAAATATTTACTTATTTCAGATAAATTGTCTGGCTGGTATTGGTACAAGCAAACAATATACCTGAATCAGCCAATAATTTTTAAGTAATGCGAATCTTGAGAATCAGACAAAAGGTTAGGGACATCTGCATAAGCGTTTGAATGAATCAGTCAAACGTGTTATGAATTGTTTGATTTTAGTTTATTTGAGTTTGAAAGAAAGTATTTCTATTGTAAGTTCACAGTTCAGTCATATTTATATTTCTGCATCTAATAAATATGTTCTTCTAGATTTAAAATAAATTCTTCTCACTTTGTAAAGGAATCTCTAGGTAAACCGATTTATCTGATTCGAAGTTAGTTTTTTTCCGTGTAATTCACAGACAAATAGGACTAACATACAACACAATTCAAACAATAATATAGTGCAGACATCTGGCATAGCTGAAACACATGTCATACAATCCCCTCAGCATCACTCAGACCACGCAGGTTTCGCTCGTCTAAAGTTACGAAAACGTCCCATATCACCAAGGCGGAAATGACCTGTGTCTTGATCCTTTTCGTACTCCCTCGTGGAGTCTGAGGGAAGGTGTATAGCTTCCAATGACGATCGAATCTTCAGGTTGGCGAAAAACATCTCAGCCAGCGTCCGCTTGGTCACCGTGCAGACTGTAGTGCGCATTGCGAAGAGAACTCGGGACAGTCGAGCATGTACATTCCCGTCTTTGTGTTTTTTTAAACTGCTTGAATGTGCAAACTCCCCGTTCAACTAACCCGTTGGATGATGGGTGAAATAAGGGTGAGTTAAGATGTTTAACTCCGTTCTTGTCGAGGAAGGTGCGTAAATCCTTTGATATCAGCTGAGTCCCGTTGTCGGAGACTATGCATCTTAACGTACCAAAATCAGCAAAGGAATCCCTCATGTGCCGAATCAACTCTGCCGCCGTCATGGACGAAACCCATTTGACTATCGGAAAGCTTGAATAGGCGACCACCATTATCAAGAAAACTTGGCCATCAACAGGACCCAATTAATATATGTAGACTCGTTCCCATGCTTGCGCAGCACTCGGCCACGACTTGGCTGGTGCCGTCGGCGGGTTTCTTCGCATTTCCTGGCACGTTTGGCACTTGCTGACTGTGTCTTGTACGTCGCTGCTAAGTCCTGGCCACGCGCTAAGGTACATCGTTTGGCCAACCTTCTTTCACACAATGAAAGACCGAATATCTGCCCGAATATCTCGTCCCATGCTGTAGCATTCTTCTCCTCCGTGTGGCTCACCGGTGCCTCTCGGACTTCCAACAACTGAATGCCTGCAGGATACAGGTTGCCATGATGACAACCCGCCCGTTGAATGAATTGATAATCGTAGGCGCTCAGTATCAACGACCATCGTAACATGCGTGGCGACAGATGCTCCGGAGTTAGACAACCTCGTTTGAAGATGCTCAATAATGGCTTATGGTCCGTAATGAAGATTATATTAGGACGCCCAGACAGAAACTTCTGAAACTTTCACACACCAAAAATGAACGACAAGGCCTCCTTATCGATTTGAGCGTATCCCCGTTCTGCTGTGGTAAAAGTGCAAGAAGCAAACGCAATGGAACGTTCTCGACCATCGTCATCCGCATGCGACATCACGGCTGCAACTCCATAATGTGAAGCGTCGCATGCTAGTAGAAGCTGGCGTCTACCATCGTAGTGAATAAGTACTCCGTCACTCGTCAGGAGCTCCTTTACACTGCGTTGTCATGCTTCTCAGTCCAATTGTACGGTGCCTCCTTGTCGAGCAATCGGTGTAGCAGTTCGAATATTGTAGCTCGGTGAGGTAAGAACCGATCGTAGAAGTTGATGATTCCTAACAGTGCGTGCAGCTCGCTTTTATTCTGCGGGATTAGAGCATTCTTCACTCCTTCTATCTTGTCTTCTAAAGGATGAATTCCGGTTCCATCTAAAAGAAACCCAAGAAATTTTGCTCCAGTACCTCCGAGCGTGCACTTCTTCTTCTTCTTAATCTTGAGTCCGAATTCATCAAGTCGGTCGAGTACTCTTAAAAGGCGCTCCTCGTGTTCCTCCTTGGTGCTTCCCGAAACCACGATGTCGTCGATAAGAACCGCCAACCCTCTAATGTCCGTTAAGAGTCCCTCCAAGAGGCGCTGGAAAATCCCTGGAACAGCTGAGATTCCGAATGGCAATCGATGAACGGTAAATAGTCCTTTTACCGTGTTGACGATTAAGAAGGACGCTGTTTCCTCGTCAACCCTCAGTTGGCTTACTGCCTGGTTCAAATCTAGTTTAGAAAAAACGAAGCTCCCGAAACTTTCACGAACAGGTCATCCAGGGTTGGAAGAGGGTACTTATCCGGTGTCAGCACCTTGTTCAGCGCAGCTTTGTAGTCGCCGCACAATATTACGAAAATGGCAAGTCAATTTCAAATATTTCACCGTAGCCATTATTGCCGATCGAACTGATAGCTGGTAAGTCGAATTTTTTAAATTGGTAGAACATGTCTCACAAAAGGAATCTGTGGATAACAATTTTGAAGTAAATTATAAATCTTTTAGATCAATTTCTTTAAAAAATGTATCCATATTTTCTTTTTGCGACTTTTCCTGTTGTTCATTATTCGAAATAATTATTATTCTTCATCCATAATAATTTGAATGAAGAATTTGCTACCTGCGAAACAGTGATACGAATGTTTATCTCGTATTAATATATAACATTATAACTTTTATACATTCAATTACAATAACAACAATCACGATCTCATAAGAAAGACAGTCTTTACAACTTCCCTGATAGCCAGCATTATATAAATTTTGTGTGTAATGGCGAAATATTACCGGAGTATGGCGACTTCCGATTCGCGATAAGCTTTACCTCACGCGAAGATTTTGTACCTTATCTCTTAGCTACGATACAGTAATAGCATGAGTTGCGCAGAGCCTGTAAATTTCTTGTGGTCAATATACTCCCTTCTGGACTGTCCTGGAGGAGTTTGTCGCCGAAGGCCAACGAGTGGAGGTTGAGAACCGGTACGCTAGTTCGCCATGGGTTAGAGTCTCTGAGACCCGCGAACAAGCTACTCAAACATATTCGACCGACCATAGTCGACCGAAGGTCAAGACGCGGCAGCCCAAACTTCGGGTTCTTCCGTCGGTCACGCCTCCACCCAGACTTGGTTTCGCGAAGTGAGGCGACGCGAGAAGTCGGTTCTAACCCCCGCTGGATCGACAGAACGTCCTGAGGGTCTGCTCCAAGTGCCCCAAACGAGCTCCACCACCGAGATTCAGCCGCTGGAGAGCTCTGAGAGCGCAGCACTCGCTCCGCCACCTCCTCCGAAGCGTCGTAGAATAGAGCTTCCCTCCGGGGCTCTGTCGACCTCCAACGGCGGAGGGATCGTGCGCTGCTATGCTTGCGGCCATTTGGGGCACGCCTATTCACGATGTCCGGAGCGCGACCCTGCCGAAAGATTCTGCTACCGTTGTGGTAATAGAGGCGTGACGGTGCGAACGTGCCCTCGATGCCGTTGACTCTCGGCCTTGGCAACATCCCTAACGCTTGTTTCTTCGCGCATTTTTTTTTAGTTCACAAGTACCTTAGTAATAAGTCCTAATCTTAAGTCATTCTATTGTTGGTTGGTCACCTTCCTGACCTCTAAGCCCCGTTGGGCGTACCTAAAATAAATTTGGTGTTCACCTATTTGCGATGTTTTCTCTCTCAGTACCTTACCCTGGTCTATACTCACTAACAGAGTTCTCTTTTGGGACCATAGAGGTCGAATAACTGCAGGGGCGCTAACAACTGCGCTAGGGGGGTCACGTCCCCACGGATCCGAGTCCGTTGACATGGGAACCTTGATCCCTGTTACGCTTGCAGTCGTTGGATGGTGGTCGGAGATGGTTTGAACGGAGAATTTGTGTTGGCAGTAGGAGACATGACTACGCGGGCGTCGATTGGAAATGCATCGTCAATTTGGCAGATAAAGTTTGGGTTTATTTGTTGCAGATACCAGAGAACAGAGTCCTCCAGGGTTGTGGTGTAACATGTCGATTTCTCGGCATGTTGAAAGTTACGTCACCGAACCATTCGATAAACTTCCTTCCCTGTGTTAACTAGCTTGTTTCCTTAATCTGCCTGCTAAATATGTTTACTAACGCTATTATTTTACGCTTGTCATTTATTAGGTTACTGGCCCTGTCTAAGGTTACCCCTGTCGCTCTAACTTAATTTTTAATTAATTACCGTCACATTTGCTCCCCTTTTTTTGGAAGTGTCTTGTAGGAGGTCAGAGTAGAGAGATCCTGGAGGCCAACCACCGAGTTCTATCTGAACGGACGCTGACTCGCTACTACACCACCATCTACCAGAGCCACGAGTGACCTGCGAACTTGTGCCGGTCCCCGCTCCGCTCTCATCCTCTACTTGTTCGGCATCATGGCAGATGCTGCGATCCAGGATTGGCCCAGCTTGAAGTGCCCCCGGGAACCACCTTGGACTCTCGATGTGCTGCCTCGGCCTCGTCAGAGAGAGTGGTGCAGACCCATCCAAGCCTCCGGATTTGGCCGCCCTGGGATTAGCCGGGAAAATCACTAGTACCGGCCCCCTACCTCTAATGCCCGTGGCCGAGCGTACCTCTCCGCAGGGTTATCCGAGAATCGTCACCCTCAGACCCCCGGTTCTCTTTGGCTCGGCCCTGAGGGGATTCCGGCACCAGAAGCATATCCTTCTGGACCCGAGAAGCCTAGACTCAGCCATGCAGCCCCTGGAACACCGTGACCAGCCTTCCATCGAATCGCGTCAATGCCCACGGATTCATCGAGAGAGCGGAGGGGATTCGGGTGAGGGAGTGGGGCGCACGTGGTTCGGCACGTGTCGACTCGACTCGCAGTCTCGTCCTCCTTTTGTGCTCAGCGCTCGGCGGGACTAGACGTCTTTTCAGGACCTCCGGATGACCTGACCCATCGACCACGGGACTCTCTCTCGCCTCCTACCTGGGCACCCCAGTTTGCTGGCCCTGCTGTTGGCTCTTGGTATTGTGAGTGACCTTTATTTTCTCTGCTCCGCGTTATTTCGTGTAATTGATGAATCAAAATGACGGCGACGTACCTTATATTTACGACAGGCCCTGTACCTTGCCTGTATTAATTGCCCTGTATTAATAGCCTTCTCTATTTGAGTTACCTCGTTAATATTAGCTTGGCCTTATTAATACCTTGCCTGCGTTAACTTGCTTGTACCTTATCTGACCCCCGCTTTGCTTCGCTTGCGTTTTTGGCGTACCTTAATCCTGTAACTTTGCGCGTTATCTTTGTTCATTTCCAAGTCCGAAATGGCGAAATATTACCGGTTATATTCCAAGTCCGAAAAATTACCGGAGTATGACGACTTCCGGTTCGCGATAAGCTTTACCTCACGCGGAGGTTTTGTACCTTATCTCTTAGCTACGATATAATAATAGCATGAGTTGCGTAGAGCCGATATATTTCTTATGGCCAATATACTACCTTAGAAACCAGGAGTATCAATTTGTCTTTATTGGGATTTGTGTGCCCCTTACCTCCTATCTTTTTCTAAGAACCTGTGGGGACCGCATTGGCCGAATCTGGGCTTCCGAACCCGTTGCGGAGAACAGGAACCACGTGGCCATGCCAGGGCCATGTTTGCGATGCCGCTTCACCCGCAAAAGGCCGTGTCACAAATAGGCCCACTTTTCTTTGCCACGACCGATGGCGATCCGGACCATATATCGCGATATCAGGTAGATTAGGCTTTAGCCAGGCCATTTACGGGTGGCAAAGGGACGCGCCGGCTTACCCCAGAACCCGACACGTTACATTGACGTGTCGGGTTCTCGGGTAAATGGCCTGGCTTCCTTCATATCTGCGTCTGTCTCCTCTGCCTCACCGGCCGGTGCCCCAGGCACCTCCTCGCCCTGATTGTCGTTCCTTCCTCCCACAGCCAAACTGTGGGAGGAAGGCCCTTATTACTGGGTATCGTCGATATATGACCTCCCCTATTTCGTCTAACGAGTTTAAACCATGTAATGGGGAAAATTTGGACAGGTGTGGCAAAGGCTGCTTGCGTCGGAGGCAGTCCGCCACGTTAATCAGATCGTGGCAGATCTGCCTCCATTCGACATCTGCCTTCTCAGCAATATAACGTTGGAACGCTAAGGTATGCAGAACATTGCTCAGCTTGGTTCGAAGAAGCTGCTTAGGAATTTTATTCTCCAATATATCGTATATTGCCTGTCGAGATGTAGTATGGCATATTTCATACAGCACTTCCAACGGCTCAATCTGCAGGACTCCCCTAGGTGCCGGTGGGATTCCGCTCAGCTCGAACTTGCACAACAGATTGTTGTCCCTCGTCATCGCTCGATCTCCCTCATAACCCTGGATCAACACTCTCGGCTGGTTGTTCGCATAGGTCGTGAACATCTGCGTCTGCTTCTTAATTAATTAACCTTGAAAAGTTAATTCATTAACCTTGACACGCGGAGATCGTCTCGCGGCATCGTGGCGCGGTTCGCGGGCGTCGCTTCCTGGACGAAACTTTTGTTTACTTACAACTTAACATCAAACTCTGTAACATGTCGCGACGAGCGGAGTGGGTACGATTAGATGATTTTATGCACGCTTTCCGAAACCGCTTTATACGTTCAGATTTTCAACATTCCATGCGTCTAGAAATTTTCCGGCGGACTCAGGGCGAAAATGAATCGGTCGCGGATTATTTTACGTGTATGCGCGGTTTGATGGGTCGCGCACACATCCGCTGGTCAGAAGAGGAACAGTTACAATGCATTTTCCATAATTTGCTGCCGCAAATTAGTATTATTCCGGAACAATGAGTACTTTGGAAGCGGTGGCGATAAGTCGTGAACGCGTATTTTCCGCCGCGAAATCGTTCCAGCCGCCGCCTACACCGGAGCGCTCGGTATTTACCGATCTTGCATACCACGACCCTAATAGCCGGCGGATCCCGCGAAAACCCCTTGCTGCGGCTGCCATTTCTGAGCCAGCGAACGGGTTCGGACTGGTGGAAGAAATGTTGTCGCTCAGCTTATCGGACAAGCCCGCACCCGCCCCGAGAAAAACGCGGGAACCACAGCGTCCGTTGACGGAACTCTCGCCTTCGTCTGATCGTGTCTCCTCCAACATTGCAGACCCTTCTCCTCGGGTCGTAACATGTTGGAACTGTCGGCGGACAGGCCATCATTACTCACAATGTCCGGACGCTCGGACCATATTTTGTTATGGTTGTGGAACCCGAGACGTCATGAAACGCCAGTGACCGCACTGTTCGGGAAACGACCAGTAGAGACGCCCACAGGGGAAGTAGTATGTCGATAATCATTTTTCCCCACAGTGAATACATTTTTGCTCCCCCCCCTTTTGTTTGTGCTTATGTTTTTGGAACTAGGCATCTGATTATTTTGACTGAGGTGAAATAATCCGTATTCTTTCTGCCGTCCTCCAGCTAGATTTGCATCATGTGTCCACCCACAGCCCGAGAACGCTTCGCCGAGTTCTGGGAACTCTTTGATCATATTACAAATGAGTATCCCGGATTCTGGACTGTCCTGGAGAAGTTTGTCGCCGAAGACCAACGAGTGGAGGTTGAGAACCAGTACGCTAGTTCGCCATGGGTTAGAGTCTCTGAGACCCGAGAACAAGCTACTCAAACAGATTTCTGCGGACCTCGCTGCCGAGATGCTTTGATGCAGACGTCGACCGAAGGTCAAGTCGCGGCAGCCCAAATTTCGAGTCCTTCCGTCGGTCATGCCTCCACCCAGACTTGGTTTCGCGAAGTGAGGCGACGCGAGAAGTCGACTCAAACCCCAGCTTGATCGACCGAACGTCCTGAGGTTCTGCTCCAGGTGCCCAATACGAGCTCCACTACCGAGATTCAGCCGCTGGAGAGCTCTGAGAGCGCAGCACTCGCCCCGCCACCTCCCCCGAAGCGTCGTAGAAGAGAGCTTCCCTCTGGGGTTCTGTCGACCTCTAACGGCGGAGGGATTGTGCGCTGCTCTGCTTGCGGCCATTTGGGGCACGCCTATTCACGATGTCCGCAGCGCGACCCCGCCGAAAGATTCTGCTACCGTTATGGTAATAGAGGCGTGACGGTGCGAAGGTGCTCTCGATTCCGTTGAGTCTCGGCCTTGGCAATATGCCTAGAGCGTGTTTCTTCGCGCATTTTTTTGTTCACAAGTACCTTAGTAATAAGTCCTAATCTTAAGTCATCCTATTGTTGGTTGATCACCTTCCTCACCTCTAAGCCAGGTTGGGCGTACCTAAACTAAATTTGGTGTTCACTGTAGCCAGTCTGCGAAAATTGAGCCTGTGTAGTATATGCTAAATAAAAATAATAAAAAACAATTTGTTTTTTGTAT
>JABFPB010006633.1:0-11823 GCA_022817645.1 Ceratoteleas bidentatus | reverse complement strand
CCGCAAATGGAGCGACTGGATGAATGTATATATGTAGATGACATCTTAGACTTGTCTAGGAACCCGTTTATCACCAGAAGTCATTTTACGGTCGCATTCTCGAATTCACAGAAAATTTAATTTTGAAGGTCACATTATAGTCACGCTACAGTGAAATTTTTAAAGTCACATTTTAGTCCCAGTGAGGCGGAAATTGTGACGCACGTGTGACTCACAGGTGACCCACATTAGACTAACTGTTCCCTTAGGGTTGTTTACTCCGTTTAAACCACACTAGTTCCTCAAAAACTCATTCTATTCCGCTAGTCCCAGTAAACGCAACCCTATTCCCGTGCAACCAGCATCTTCCAATTTCAATTTTCCCGCCACGCCGATAGCGCAGATGTCGCCTTCCTCTCTCTCTCACACTTGCTTCCTGCGACCCGCCCGCAGCGCCCATTCCCCTCAATCCCCCTCCCTCCTCGCCGCACGCCGTCTGACAACACCTCGCCGATCCTCTGCGCACTGCGCATGCGCACGTCTGCGTGGCGTGGACCTGTGCGGGCAGCATTGTTGACAAACGTTCCCAGCCCCTAAACGCTCGGGCGGCTCGTCGACGCTTCGCCGTTCCCCGTTGTTCATTTCCCGATCACCATCGCCCAGATCTATATACGCTTCAGGAGTACTCCAGCATTGTTACGACTCCACGAACGATGAGGTAAGCGAGTGAGCGACAACGATATCGGTCGCCGCTGTCACGGCCCAGTTTTGCGCCTTTCGAACACCAACCGATTTATCGATCTGATTTTTTTTTTTCGGGACGGGAGGGGGAGGAAGAAAATCACGGGAATACATCGTGAGAAACGCCGCAGCGGAAGGGGGGCGGGGTGACGGTTCGGCGAGTAACATGCCGCGCGTCGCCATTTTTTCGCGTTGACGTTTCGTGTGACGTACGAGGAGCGTTGGAACGGAAGGGTGATGAATGTTTGGGAAAAGAGTGATGGCGTTTATGCTAAGCTGCCGGTGACGGAAATGTTAGTGTGCTTTCTCAGCCTTTAGCGTGGAAAAAAGAAATGCTACACTGTAAAAAGCGGTAGAAACTAGCGTCTTTTATTATAATTTTACAGTAAAAGTGTAAATTTCCCATTTGTAGACTGCATTTCTACAAATGGCGTTCGAGATTCGAGTTTGTTTACTCTAATTTTAACGTGAATCTTGAAATATGCGAGCTAAAAAAATGTAAAAATAGAGGATGTAAGAATGATATGCAAGTTATCACTAAAATTTTTTTCAATGTAATGTCTTTTGTATAAGTCTTCAGAATAATAGATTCTGGAAAGTGTTTTGAAGTTCTTTTTTATAATAACTGATTCACTTTACTGGCAGTGGTATGTTTGTTTTGGGTCGGATTATTTTAGGGAAAGGGTTGGTGTTTTGCCATTGGTTTATTTAGTTTGCGATGATTCATGGAAGGGAAAAACGGAATGTTTTGTTAGGCCGGTACTTCTGTGAATGCGGCGGTTTCGGGACCGAATTTCAATTTTGTAAACGTTTCGTGATATTGACGTTCGTTGTCGTTGTAAATTGTTTAATTTGATATATTGACTGTATTATTCGTAAGATGGGATTTATTCGTTGGTTTAATCATTTGTGGATTGATTATACTGAAAGGAGGGAATTATTGGACGATTCGGAAAGTTAAATCAATTCAGCAATGAAAGTAGGTTTTGTGTATTTCCCCAATGAATTTGGTTTTTGTTGAATACAATTTATCACTATCGTTTGCAATTACCATGTTTTTGTTGAATTACTGTATTTTCACTTTCATGGAATTCTGGAAGGAAGTATATGAATCTAAGTTAACAAATGTATCAGTTACTGACCATCGACATTTCCTATATTATTATTTATATAGGAATAGTCGATGCAAAACGTATCTACAGTTTTTGTTACAATCAAATGTTAGTATTGAAAAGCCTTTTTCTATGGATTTAAAAATAATAATTTGTTCTCTACACATAGACAATTATAGACTGAATAATAATGTTATTTAATATGAGATATTAGTATCCATTCCAATTTTATTCTTATATTTAAAATTTAAGAACGAAAATAGTCCTATAACAAAACGAAAATAAATGTCTTTTGTTCCGCAAGAACAAAAGGCATAATAGATAAATAAAAAAAAAATAAATAAATAAAAAAATACATATTCCAGACATTTTGTATCTCTGCTTTTATCTTTCAGCATTAATTCTTTCAACTTCGATTTCCCACTTTCAAATTTTACACAAAAACACAAACTAATAATTTGTTTCTAATTTTCAGTAACCGACCTTACGCAACAGTGATGAACGGAAAAAGGCTTTCCTCTGTTCCAAACAGACATCAAAATGAGCCATCGTCTCATCATTTCGATTTAATTAAATATATCTGTGACTGTAAGTATTTCATCATCACTAATGCAGTTTATCCGTTTGATAATTATTCCAATCAATCATTATGAAACAGCCATTTTTTCATCAATAATATCTTTATTTTATACTTACCCAGCTTATCTCAGTTTCACTTTAACTAAATGGAAAACTAAAGAGCTTCAGATAATTCGTTACACCCACCACTTCCATTTACCATTAAACTGACAATATTGTCCATCCTTTCAGCTTGGAATTCGGTAACACGAGAACTTGATGTGACATCAAATTTTCGGAACGGTGCAACTGTGACGTACTACGAAGAATGCGAGCCGAATCCGCTGTTAAAAGGTACTTTGCCTCCCCCAAAAGTCCCCAAAACTAACAACGGTCGACGCGGTGGTCACGGTTCATTCACAAATGCGAGAACGCGCGATGTAAAAAACGGCCGATAAAATTTACGACTGCATTAAGCACACTTGCAGGAGAGGAACGTAATTGCGACGCGTAAAATAGGGAATAAAAGTCGCGCGACAAATTGCGTATAAAAAATGCATAAACGCGGCGCGAAATTATCAACGTTTCCGCCAGCAGTCGAACAACCGAACGGATAAAGCTATAAAAGTCATAGATAAAACGAACTACGGAACATTGGCCGTTCCTTTTCAACCCTCTTCGGCGGAACGAAAGGGTAAGGGGAAGGAATATTGAAGTACTCTATTACTTTTAATCATTTGTCCAATATCATTGTACAATATGCATTTTGCCAACCCGTTTAGAGATGTAACGCCAAAACAATGACGGACTAATGACCGAGAATTTTGTGACTGTCACGGACATATCTTGGGTATATTTGGATATCCATTACTACAACATAAATACACAAATCATAACAACCTGGTAACCGAAGGCATATAGGACCACATTGAGTAATACGGAATTTGTCCTCAAATTATTTTTCATACAAACAATCTGTGATTGTGGGAAAACGACATAGAACTGAATAATTTTAAAAATATAATTGACATCCGCAATAGGATTCGAACTCGTGAGTCCCAAGCATAAGTCTGCCGCCTTACCAACTACATCACTGCCGATATACGCCAACCCATTTCAGTTTAGTACGACCGCTGCGCCATCTGCGCTCGAAGTTGTTAGTGGAAACGAAGAATTTAATTTGCATTTAATCGAATTTGGGTTAATTAATAAACAAAAGAAAGCAATATTTACGATTTTAATACGAATACACATTTGTTTTGGTGATTTTTATCAATATGTAACATCTATTTACGGTTTTCAGTTATTGTTTCCACTTGTAACTTATAAAATCTGCCACGACAGGTCGATTTTCTTGGCGCTGCGAGACGTACTGGTCAGGCCTATACACTACGACAATCTCCCTAAAAAATCTATCAATTAACTATACGATTATTTTCAAACAAACTATTTTAACAACGTAAAATAAAAAGACACTAACTCCGTGACTTTAGCACTGATAAACCATCTTAATTCCAAACTAAATTATTCATTAAAAAACGTAAAATCAACTTTTCATTGGTTCTCGGTACCAACTATTTTCCATTTCTGTTTATTTGGGTATTTTTAGTAAAAAGTTTTTGTTTGAAGTTTTACGAACGCATTATTTCTCTTTTCAAAAGACGCAATCTGAGACTGCGCTGTGTTTTTGTTTTTTTATTGCTGGCAATTTCAACAAAGTCGAGCGCGCGGTAGAAGTTTTGTTGTGCGTTTGTTTACCGTTTTCTTTCATCCGGTTGCAAAAACTGTTAGTTAAATCAGAGAAGACGAACGAACGAGGTAATACGGCGATTCGGTTTCTCCGCACTGACTCGGTCGATTTATTAAGCAGCGTTTGCCTCCTTGATGGCTCGAGATAGCGGTGCTGGTGTCCTTGTCTGATTTGGACGAAAGTAAGCAATCGATATCGATTAGCGCAAAGATATGATAAAGTGAATTAATTGCGAGTGGTTTATGTAAGTTTTGAACTGATTCTCGTTGACTGCGGAAGCACAATGGAGAATCGTGGATAATCGATGTTTTTGAGGAAGACAGTACGTAGAAAAAATTCGATTCTTAGAAAAACAAGTACTTTTCCTAAAACTCACGGTTTTAGGAAAAGTAGATTTCTTTTTCGACTGAAAGTTGACTTCTGCCGATATGAGAGGAATTTATTGTTTTGAAATAAGTTTTGGTAGCCATTTTTTAGACAAAATTGTAAAAGAGTGGTGATAATGATTGTTTTAGGGCTTATTGGAGCAGCATTCAGAGAAAATATTAATAAAGGACAGACAATTCACGCCACATAAGTGCGTCCTTTATTAATATTTTCTCTGAATGCTTCTCGAATAGGCCAAAGTGTCTCTGTTTTTGAAAAATGGAATGAATGTTCAGATAAGCATCTTAAAATATAAACAATTATTATTGCGAATGAAAGGTGCATATTTATAAAGTCAACAAAAAGTGTACACATTTTATTCTTTTGTGTAAAAAAAGTGTTGAAAGACTTTTGTTTGTTTCAATTATTGGTTTACACTTTTTACCGTTCTAAACTAACACTGTTTAATTGATGGAAAAAACTGGTGCACTGTAATTAAAATGCAATTTTTGTTCAACATAATTGTACATCGAGATAAATTTTATTCTTTGCAGCTATAAATTAAAGTCCAACTAAAAAAGCTTAACGTAATAATCTGTAAATTGTACGAACTTTTTAACTAATTATTATCCGCTTAAACTTACTTCGCGATTGATTAACTTCCGTGGTTCATCGTTTCGCCAAAAAATAACGAAACTTTCAATTTCTTTGTCACGATCAGATAAATGTTTTTTGCATTCCCAACCGCCATCAATCACGTCGCAATATTACTTCGGAATGTTCAATTTTCTAATGCAATTATATCTGTCCGAAAAATGTCTGAACAACAAAAAGCTAACTTCTTTTGTTTCAAACTTGATTAGTTACACTCGAAACCGGTTTTCGCACTTTTGTGTCGCTATTAAATACCATTAATTAAAAACTAAATATGTACTCCGTTTTCTCACGTCAACATTTTTCTCCCGTTCCCCGACTTCCATCAGTTATCAAATCCGACATCGCAAAATAATTCCCGCTATCATATGTCACCGAGCTATTGCTCTCTTTATTAACCAGAAAACTTGATTGCAACGAGGCAATTAGCCATGGAAAAATATCATATAGGAAACCATCTATGGCTCTGCACAAACGCCCTACCTGTCGTTCAACAGAACAGCTTATACACGACCCACATGTACCTCTATAGATATTTTTACATGGATATCTCTTGATAGGCCGTATAAATCCTTCGAACCGCAGAAATTGAAGCGCGGAGTTACACGATTCCGCGTTTCAAGCCTTCTCATGTTTTATTCACGACATTCGTCAAAATTACGACACGATAGGTAAATATGTTTTGTATCCGAGTGAAACAGCGTTTCGCTCCCGACGAATTAAAACCTTCCAACGCTCGAGTCATTCCCGAAACTTAATCCAGCTTAATCTCTCCTTTCAGACCCCGAAATTCCAGCTGGCCCACATGGGATTCTTTCAGTTAAAGGCCCGTAAGTATGAGCTCTTAAAACAATCAGTTTACAGTAACCAGAATATTCTTAGATTAAATCGATTTTCCAGGGTTACATAAAAATCATGATTTAAAACAATTTTTTAAATCGATTTTTTATATTTAAATACGACTTTTTAAATTTAAATAAAAACAAAAAATCAAGGCTAATTTTATATAATAAATTCGCAATCCATAGCTAAAGTTTTTTTGCATCTTTCATTTCGTATTTTTGAAAATGTTTGGAATAGACCATTAACAATTTCAAAATATCTATATATATATGTGTACTACAAGAATTTTTAGTATTTGTCTAATTAAATTTGTCTTAAAGTAACATTTTAGAATCTTCCATCTTAAAAAATGCTAGAGATATATCAATCAGTTCAAAATTTGGGCACTTAAAGAAAAAGGACGAGAAATAATTGCTCAAAATTTGATTGATTTTCACAGCAGTTTCCGAAAAAATAAGATATAACGTTATATGAACCAATAAATTTCATAGCAAAATAAGTAAGTTCAATATATTTTTTCAGGTACAGCACAGTGAAAGTCAATCCAAGGTTGTGAAATTATTCCTCTTCATTTTTTCTTAACTCAGTAATTGAAAACAGGTTAAACAATATTAGCAAATATGGAATTGGTACCAATCACGTATTGGTTAATATGGTTCTATCTGTTCTCATTTATTGGGAAACTATACCAAATTTAATCTAATTGACATTTATTTCATGTATCTAAGGTACCTCCTGAAGATTGATATTCCAATGAAAATGTATAGAACAACGTTGTTCTATACATTTTAACGTTGTTCTATACATTATGTATTATGTAATATCTAAAATCGTTGTTCTGTATTTTATATTGCATTATAATATTAATATTATGAATGATTTATTAAATATTTTCATTACAATTTTAATTTTTTTTAATTATCCAATAACTGCCTTAGATAATCTTTGATTTAAATCATTGATTTAAATCAATTTTTGGATAAAATTATTTGGATTAATGGATTTTCGATAGCGATAAGAATAAAATCTTCTAACCCAAGATATTCTTGCAGTAAGAATATGGAAGTTTACTATAAATCGAATTCCTTTAACAGCGAATACAATATTGATTTAAGATGAAAATACTGTTAAACTCATTGTAATATTGATTTGAGGTTATCAACATGAGAATTGTTCAAATTATGGTAGAACAAATATGCTATTAGGCAAAACTATTTTGCGCGCACTCAGTTCGTTTTCTTTTCACCGGTATACCCTAACCTCAAAATTGAAGAAACTCTTGTATCATTTTAAAATTCTGCCCAAATCAACGATTGCGCACACAGAAATCATGAGTCCTTGCGAACTTTTCAGTTTGAGACAAATGCTAAAAGACACATGTTTTCAGAAAGTTGAAAAACAAATGTTTGTCAAACTTGTTAAAATCATTATAAATATAAAATCTGATTACAGCAAGAATAAATATTCTTTCAATAAAAAGATGTACATTTAAATTAAACTTAATTTGTTTTCGAGGAAAATACTGCTTATTCTTGCCTTCAAAATAATATTTTGCTCGCAAGAGGAAATCGTGTTAAATTAAATCGACTGATTATTAGAGGACAATATTCTTAAAATAAACCGATTATATTTTTCTGAGTGTGCGGTCACGACGAAAGCAGCGTGACGCGAAATAAAAAGGAACATCGCGTAACTCGTGACTACCGATGGATGGAAAAGCGCGCATTTTCCAATTCAAATTGCCACACTCGAACATTTCAATGCCACGCGTTACAATTCAAATCACCCGTTCGTCTGTTTTTTTTTCGTCCCCATCGCGATCCATAAACGCATCCGTTCAACCAGCGCGAGCCGCGAACCAGTTCTTTCGGCGCAATCGCATCGCGCAAACAAGATTCAAATGCAAATTGAAACTTAACGCGGAATATATCATCGCGAAATCACGCGTCATCTTTCGTGCGCGTTATTGCACAATGTGCAACCGCTTTCTCCCTTCCCCGCGTATTATCGCAAATTGGTAAACGAGTGATGCATTCGCGCGATCACTATACCGGAATTACGCGTCGGTTATTTATGCGCCTCGGATATTTGCCGTTTGGCGGGAAAAAATGCATCAATATTAACGCCAATTATCGCAGATGTGATCGGCAATTACTTAGCGTCGAAAAAAAGGGAATAACAGTGGTATCGCGTTCCCACGCGTTGTCCATGAGAAGGACGGAGAGAGAGAGAGAGAGAGAGAGAGGGAGACGGAGAGAGATGAAAAACGGTGCTTTTTCCCCGGTGAACCCGGGGTAGTGGCATCCGTGGATTGTTTCGCGACAAACGAGTGCGTGCACTGTGCCAAATTTACGTGACTGCATTTGAAGCGCGTGCCCTATGCCCGACACCGAAATTCCGAACAAGCTTTCAGGCCGAGATCTTGACGAGCTTAGCGATGCTGATGCTGCGTTATCCCGGCGCGTTAAATTAGACGCGATAAGCCTTTCGTTACCTGACACTTTGATAAGGATGCGCACACGGATACGACACCGAGACGACGCACAAAATTTTCGACACAATGCGACGCCAGCCGACATTCCGCCTATTTTCAGACGCTAATTTTCATTGAGAATTCCGCCCGGCGACATTCGAAGAAACTTGAGTGAGGATTTTCAAAGATTATGCATCCGGAAAATGTTCATGTGGAAAAAGAAAATTTTTGAATTATGGCAAAAGGAATCTTAAAACGACGAGACTGGAGTAATACCTAAAAAGTAGCACTTAAATGGAAAAAATGAGCGTAATGAAGTCTTTTAGTGTGGTACCTAAAAATCTAGTATTAAAAATGAATGTTTAGTTGAGGGGTAGACTGCGTAAAGGTTCAAGTTTTAAATA
Organism: Ceratoteleas bidentatus; assembly: GCA_022817645.1. Classification (NCBI taxonomy): domain Eukaryota; kingdom Metazoa; phylum Arthropoda; class Insecta; order Hymenoptera; family Scelionidae; genus Ceratoteleas; species Ceratoteleas bidentatus. Next base: position 2,943 of record JABFPB010006633.1, on the reverse strand, counting down.
GGTTAAAATATTGCTTAATTACTGCGAGTCAGAAATAGAGCATAAAAGTGGTCTTGAATGAAAATTAAATGAGATTTGACGGAATGTGGAGTAAGACCCCGAGTATTGTAATTTCGTGTATTCGTGGGAAGTTTAATGCGGATTTGATTCGATTAGCGCGCGGCGCCGAGTTGTAAGGAAAGTGGAATAAAAAGTTGGTTAACAATCGAAAGTCAAAAATGGCCTGGCCAAATAAATGTATTCAAACTGCAACTTAATTAGCAATTAGAAACGAAATTCGGGGCACAATATTTAGTTAAAGCGGCGCGCGATCCGGAAACAAGACAGCCATTCCACATTTCAAATTTAATTATGCAACTGTGAAAAAGTTAGCTAAAATTAACATTTCGCCGGTTACAGTTCGACGGCATTAATTAACGCGCGATTACGGTTTTCCGCCATCAAAGTGTTTGTCGTGGAAACATGTTGCAAATGGAATCGCTTTTCGGTCCTTCGATCTTTGATAAATAAAAATTTTATGCCGGAATTAATGATAGAGCGCGGCGTTTGGGAGCGAATTTCGATTGCGGATTCAAAGTAAACGAAGTTCGCGCTCTTTTGTCCGCGAATTTTTAATTAACGACCATTGCGAGCACGCGGAAAATTGCAGCCCGGGAATGATGAAATGCGACTTGAAAGTCGCGCGCGCATAATGTCACGGAAAACCCGATTCGTCGGGAAATGAAACGATTTTCAAAACTTGATCCTGCCGACGCGCGATCGAATTAAGGTTGTACAGTCACGAAGGAACGTACTTTTAGGGTTCTAATAATTAATCATGCAGACAATTCATTTAAACAACATAAAACATTCTTTTTCTATTAAATTAATGTTTAATAGTAAAGTTGTTGTTGTACTGACAAATTTAACAAATAAAAGTAAATAAGCATTTTTTATAAAAATATGTTTATTTACTTCTGATGTTATGTTTACAAATTACTGAATTTAAGTGTCATATGCGGATTTCTAAAACAAAATACCAAGTGACCTAAATGTTTACATTTTTATTTTTCACAGTATCTCTCAAATCCGACACAAAATTATTCATAATTGGTACTAGTTATCCCCATAATATAACTAAAAACATATCCAATTTGTAAACAATTCCTAATTCTTTTTCCTGTGTCCTTATTCTGAAATATGTGCGTCAACTATGTCACTTTCCATAAGAGCTAATGTATTTTTGGGTAACTTTGACAATTTTTATCTCATCTTCTAACGACACAATTTCGTTAATATTCAAGCAAATAAAATTGATCACACTAATTTTTGTATATGTAAAGTTTCATTAACTTCTTAATTCATATGTATCGTGACTGTACATCCTTAATTACATCGCGCTTTTTTGAACCACAACGATCTTGGGGATCGTTGTGGTTCAAAAAAGACAATTGCATGAGCGTCGAACTTTTTCTATTGCGACTAATACAAAACGGCACCTAATTTCGCGGACCCTTTCACGGAAAATCGCGTTAACTAATGAGTGCAACATTAACGTCGCCGAAGAAGCGAGCTATTGATTTCGTCGCGAAAAGTTGGAATCGTCGTTGCGCGAGGTTTTCTCACTTTTTCGTCGCGGCCATTTCATTATTCAATCGGAAATATTCGGGCAAGAATTGCTATGGCGGATAGCAATCTGTGATCAATTTTCGTGCAACTTGAATGGTTCCAGATCGCGATGTTTACAGATACTCGTTATCAGAAAGCATTTTGACAAATAATCTGCGGGAGTAATTGCGTCCGTGCGTTATTGCTCAGCCCCGGTATTTATTACGCGCGACTGGAAACCATTTTCGACTTTTAATTGCATTTCCTTTTACCGGACTTTTTACGGATAACGTTATCCGTGGCACAAATTGTCGGCCGACTTTCGCCGAAATCCTGATGACCGAATTATCAGCCACAATTAGCCGTTGCATTAACATTCGCCGATGCAACGTTGCTCGCAATCATTCTTCACAGATTTTTTGCACGACGCTGCTTAATGAACGCTCTACGGCGTAAATAAATAACCGCTTTGGCGAATCGATACACGCGAGCATAACTGTTCGATACGTACATCGGCCCGACAAACTGTTTTCCTACTTCACTTTGAACAACGGTCCGTTCGAATATGATGATTTGATCTTTGCGAGTCTTTGATTATTTATCCACCAGTGCACGCCATTTAGTTATTACAAAACGATCGGATCAATTTCGAGACCCGCAATTATCCGCGAAATATCACGATGTTTTCAGCGAGAGCACTCGCTCCTTTCAACGTATTTCATCTTCCGATAAGCAAACATTCACGTGTCGGCTTTTCGTTTCTTACGTGAAATCGCGCAACGATTAACCCGAGTCAAGTCGAAACGCGCAAATCGATTGCGGCGAACAATTTCCCAAGCGGAACGCCACTCGAGTGCAATCGCACTCGAGGTGACATAACCGTGGAAAAATGTTCCACCGCTTAACGGGTTAATTCCAGACGCGAGACTTGGGTTCGCGCGAGTCACGTCACGCGCTCGTTTTCGCTCGAGAATCGGACGAGGGTCGTTATTTTCGTAAAGCCCGGCGATTATTTTCAATCTCGGATTTGCGCCGGGCGTCTATGACCGATATTCGCCGCGAACCGAGTCTCTCGACACTCCCACCGCGCGGCTAATATGATTTCACAAATGCACGTACACGCCTGAAACCCGAAACTGGACAGCCGCGTTACCGGCATTTATCTCGCGTTACACTCGGAACCCGGTTGGAAAGGAAAACGCGATCGTCGTGAAATCATTTCAATGCCTCGCAAAGTTGAGCAAAAACCCTAGTAAAAATTGCGGTGGTGCTGAAATAAGGACATGATGAGGATACCATATTACTTGATCAGGTACTTATTAGCCGACCATATAAGGTCCTGACCACGGATGTAAC
>JABFPB010006632.1:0-11825 GCA_022817645.1 Ceratoteleas bidentatus | reverse complement strand
TATTTTCTAATTTTAAAATTTAGTATTACGGCCACTTGCGGTAAGGCTGGCTCGGTCGCGGAGAGCTCGCGATGGAAAGTTCTCGCACGTCGCGCAGTCGCTCCTTTGTGCGTGATTAACCGCGCCGCACCAAATACTTGCGAATCTCGATTCCCTCGTCCCGCTCGACACGCAATCGTCGAGCGCGCCACCATCGCTCGCGCGATCGCCCGGGATCATCCGGTTTATGTGCCATCACGTGGTCTTCGCTTTCGACCCTTGTACCGGGACCTTCCTTCGAGAAAAATAAAGTGGAAGTTTTGTGACCATTTCCGAGATTTCTTAACCTACTCCTGACGCGCACGGAAAAATTTAGCGCTCCTTCAGGACCCGCATCCGCATGAGGCTTCACGCGGTCCCCGCATTGATTAAAGCGGTTCCAAAACATATTATAAAATATTTTTATTCCCCTCTTTTTATCTCGGCTACGGCTCCCCTTCAGCGAGCCTTCGCCTCGGGATGCAACTTCGCACTCGGGAATAATCACGGACTTTCGTCCCTAGGTGCTCAATGTACTATACATCAGTGGCACACCTTTGAAGGTACGATGTAAACACCTTTATATAATCTGAAGCCTCCTTTACACGTACAGTTTTTTTATATAGCATACACAGGTACGAGAAAAAGTTAAATAAATTTATAACTTAACTCATGGGTTGTGACAAAGGCGCTTCAGGTATGTAGTTACTACTTTCGGCTTACGTTAAAATGCGTACGTTACACTTACATTTCCAGGAATTGGGCGTGTGTATACAACATATTCAATTAATTTTAACATGTATTTGGCACTGTCAATTATTTATTCAGAATGTCGCCATATATGCTGCATGTATGACCGCATATATGGTGTATATATGGCCGCATATATGCTGCATATATGGCCGCATATATGGTGCATATATGGCCGCATATATGCTGCATATATGGCCGCATATATGCTGCATTTATGGCCGCATATATGCTGCATTTATGGCCGCATATTTTACATGGGATATTGTAATGTTTGGAATAAATATCATGGGAACATATTTCTAACTGCTGAAATATATTCGGAATATATATTCTGTTTTTACTAGGGTAAATACATGCGCGTGCATGTACTTGGTAAAACGGACTAAATGTTTTGGTCGAACGAACCAAATAATTTGGTCAACCGAACTGAATCGTTTACAAGGTTTTAGTTCATTTAACCAAATTTATAGTTGAATTAACCAAAACATATCTTTGCTTTGACCAAATTTGTTTAACCAAATGATTTGGTCAAATAGACTAAATTATTTTTCTGAGTTTACTATTCGGAAATAAATAGCAAAGACACGCGGTTTCGAACAACGGTTTCAAGAATCCACTTTGCGCTACAAAGATGCGGAATGTCACTGGTAGTGACCAGTTTCGCGTGGAAATAGTATGAGCAAATAACTCGCAAGACTCGCATTCTCTCGAGTATGAAATTTCGTTGTCCCGTAATACAACACTGGCTACTTTGACTCTATCATTGTCGTACTTCAGTATTAATTATCGGACATATCATACGGTGCACCGTATATTATATTCTGAAATACTTACAGAGCTATTTTAAAATTGTACAGAGAAAAAGTTAGAATAAAAATTCCGCCGTTAGCCCTTTTAACTAGGATGCCGAATGTAAACAAATTAAAAAGTACTACACTTTTCATCTATTCTATCATTTTAAGCCGATATGTTAGCTCTTGTGGCCGAGTGGCTAACATGGCATATCGCCACCACGGAGACTCGGGTTCGAGACTCAGTGTGGGATGTCTTGTGAAATGACTTAACTTTGGTAATAATAATTTTTTGTTCATCTTTATATTTTTTGGCTTGTTAGTATATAAATTTACCACTGTGATATCACAGCGGTAAATCGGGGGATTACCAGCACCAAACGAAATGAATAAAATGTGAAAAAATGCTTGTTTCGCGAACACTCGCGTTCCGATAAAGTGTAAAGCCATTTCCGCGAATAAGCGTAAAAACGCGGCAAAGTCGGTTTGCCGCGCAATTCGCGGGGATTAATGGAGCGGCGTCACGTGACGACGTCGTTGCGTTTTCATTAGCACGCCGGAGTCGCGCGATAAGCACGCTCGCAGTATCATTTGCGTAATTCATTAAACCCCGCGACGCCGGGGAACTTCGGGCGCGGGGTTTCGCGCATTTCGCAGCTTCTGCGGGCGCGCGATTGCATGGCCAAAGAGTTGTCATTAATAAGAGCCGCGGTGCGGCGCTACGTGCGGCCCTGTAGCCGTGACTCGAACGCCCCACTCTGCCGAGCGCCAATATCGTCTTTAGCTGCTCTCAGCGAATACCCACATTCATTGCCGAACGAGCCGTGTCACACATTAATTGCAATTTTCACAGCGCCGCTGCACACATCTCTTAATCTAAGACATGATTGTCACGCGTACAAAAAATTCAGCGCGAATATTTGTCGAGCTGCAAAATTTCTTAACAATTAATATCTTAGATTTTCCATTTTCTGTTTGTTCGATTTATAAAATAATTAAAAGCCACTCCCCCATCTTAGATCCCAATATAAACATTTTAATAATAATTGAATAAAATATTCATTTCTTAATCTAAAAATCTCAAATCTAAAAATCTAAAATTTTTTTTTAAGAATTTTAGATTTTCGTTTACTCTGACATTTAATGCAGAATCGCACACTGCGTTCAATTTCCCTAAGAGAATTATATTAATAAATTATTTTACTAACAAAGTCAGTTTGTCGGAAAATCCCCTTGATGAATCGGAAACACCACGTTCCATATTCAATTTGAGTTATTCAGGTCAAAATGTTGAAAGAAAACGTACATTTTAGCTTGAACTTTACTATTACAATTTACACTTGCAAATGCTCGGCGCTCGTTGCATAGCCATGTAGCATATTTCCAGGGCAACCGCAAAATTTACATTTACAAACTGCTATTTCTCATCGCGTATTGAGAACGTCCACTTTTTGCCCTCAAGATGTAATTGGTAAATGGTGGGTCGACATTACAATTGCGTTCATTTTACAGAAACTCCTTTCCTGTCGCATTCTTTACTTTGAGTGTATCTTGTCTGATGCTTTAACCCCGGAACCATATTCTACACTGAGTGTTTAGGATTATGTTTCCCTATTCCTGTAAATGTGTCAAGCTATTTATAACAGAAATGTGGGGGATTTAAGAATTTGACATTTATTTTGTCCGAACTGCCGCAATCGTTTCGTATTCATTTCATAAACAATAATTACGATTTCGAACAATATGTCGTAAAACGTTGCGATTTGAACAGAAAATTACGTAAAATTACAGTTTTCATAAGGTTACGTCATTTTCATGTAAAATTACAATTTTCACTTACAATTACTTTTTTCATGTAATTTTACGTAATATATAACGTAAAATCTCGTGTTTTTTACACTGCATATTTACAGTGTAATTCTTTTTAGTTTTCATTTTTTTAGTTATAATTTACGATGTTTACCTTTGATAACACTAAAAGGAGTGTTAGAATTGATAAATATGGTTTTTAACATGTTGCAATATCCATAGTTAAAGTGTTAATTAATTCCAAATCCTGTTGCTTATTCAGAATCTTAGGAGGTGTAACGACCCGCGGTTGCTGGAAATTCGCGTAGCAATCCAGAGGTGCTAAGACAACGCTTCTATTTCCAGAAATATAACTCGAGGCGTTATCCCAGCGAATCTTTTTTTCGTGCTTTTTCTCTTTCTAAGAAGCAATATCTCATATTAAAACACTTTTCTCCTACCAGTTGCATGTAAAATAATTTAAGCCTGACTTCATGACAATCGACGACAAAGCCTTTGCATAAGGAAACACTTGTTTCTTCTAAAAGCTTTAAATTCGATTAACCTTTTTCCCCGGCTGTCTGACGGAAATGCGCGTGTTCGTTCGCAAGTAGCGCGACTGAGATGGTTCAAGTTCAAGCCGAAGCCACTTTTCACGGGTTGTGCCTTTCGAAAATAATAAGCCGGCGCGTGTGAGACGCGTGAGCGACAATACCGCAAGCGAAACCGCAAAGCAAGAACCGCGCGATAGTGACACCGTGCCATTTCTTCCGGACTCGGCTGCTCCATTTACCATGCAAATGCGCCGACGAAGCCATCTTGAACGGTCGTTAGACAACAACAACACTTCCCACCTCGGCTAAGTAAATATCCCGTGACATCGCCACTTTCACGAGGATAATCATCGCGACGGCTAAGTTTCGCAAATTTTACTTCTTATTTTCAGCGGCGCAAAAGGCCAGGTAAAGGTGCTAATAAATGGGACAGCGGAGGCACAATTAAATTAAACGAAAATGGCAAAATATATACCGGCGGGAGATCACTTCAAACAACTTCCTGAAACCTCATTTATTCTCAAGAGGAGTGTCATTTAAGTACACCGATTAATTTGTTAACCAAACATAGCTAGAGAATAATCTAGCTATGTTTGGTTAAAAAGTAAAAAAATACAATTACGAGGAATCTACTGTGTTAAAAGGGATGAAAACAATAAATAAATCTAATAAATGAATTTTAAACTAAAAATGTGTAACGTTTCAATTCCGATCAAATTAAATGCATTGAAAATGGAAATTTCTATTTAACTCATTGCCGGTGCAGTCTATCCGATTACTGTAGGTGTGAGCTTCACCATTCAGAGTGGGTTGTTTGATTGTTAGTGAAAGTTAGGACCGTATATATTTTTTTAGTGTGCTCAGGCGAATTTCATGTAGGTAACATCTGACATATGATGAAACAATTGGCAGTTCTATATTGTACTGGAACTTCTTGATACGGTCCTGAAATTGCATCGTTTTTTTCTTTTTCTAACCCATGGTCTATCTCTTTTGTTTTGCAACCCCCAAAAGTAGCAGGGGAAGCCTGCACCGATAATCAGTTAAATAATTATCATTCAATATAATATTCATAATAGTTGTAATGTCAACAAAAATAACGAGCTTCTCCTATATTCTAAGTCAAATAAAAAGATATTCTTTTTAAGTGAACAAGAATACTTTTGATTGCACGGGAAATTAGTTTTCTTTTAAAAAATGTATTTTTCATTGAAAGATACTGTTGATTTGAAATAAAAGGGGTAATTTTGTACAAAATAGTGTATGCTTTGAAATAGAAGGTTCTTGTTCAAAAAGACTCTTTTTCAATTAAAACGAATATTTCTAAGAGGGTACTTTCAGAACTTAAATTAATAAGAACTTTCATGAAAGCGTATTTATTTAATTGTTTGTGCATTAACCGCCGTAATTAGAGTCACTGGCGATCGAACGTTCAGTCTGCATTATCAATCACAAAATGTTATTTCATTACGAATAGAATTTGTAGAGTTAATACAAGACATGGCATTATAGTAATAGTAATATGACAGCAATTAAATTTTAATTAAAAAACCACTACAAAACCAATATTGTTATTTATTAATAAAATATACAATTAAATAATGGCATCCTAAAAAACTATTCTCGTCGTTGTACTACTTTAATATATCGAGTTCAATTGTATGAGTTAAAAGAATGACCTTTGGAGCTCTAAAACTACGAATTCACAATACGCTTTCCATCGTAGTTCACATAATTATTACGATAAAATCACAATCGAGCAGCGACTATAAATTCGGACTAAACGCGAAAAAGAAATGCGTTTCCAAGGATGTGAGTTTTTATCGAATGAATTGGTACCTCGACGGCAATCAATCAGCTTGATAAGGAGAAAGTGTTACCGCGTCGAATTTATTTTATTGGAAAAACTTTCGTTTATTCGCGCACCGCGATAAGAAACGTCTGAGCACTTTTCGTCGCCGGAAAAGAGCGCTTTCTACGTAAAAACTGTTGGATATGCGATGCGCGTGAAAAGTAAATTTTTGTCGCACTAATAACTGTTAATAACAGTTGGCGAAACTGAATTATCGTTTTCTCGTACCGAGTTATCTTGTTATCACGTTGGATAAACGCAATTACTGCAATTCAATTATTATAATCAGATATTACGAAATTTATAGTCGTGACTTGATGTAACTAACTTTGATGAAAAATCGTAATGCATTTATTGGATATTTTAGAATATCATCCGTGGAATTCGATTTCACTGTTAAGCTAATTTATGCAACGATTCGATTCAGAAAACTTGATTGCTTGGTTCGACTTGCAATAACCGTTTTCCATCAGACAGATTTGTTTACATCAAAGCATTTAATACTGTAAGGTATAAATGTGTCAAATCGAACAGTTTTTGCAACGAAATCATGAATCGACGAAAAAACGTTGACTTCTTGTTAATGAATTTTCCAGCGAGTAAAGCCAGAACAATTTCAAAGTGATTACGCGAATCGAAATGGAGCGAAATGTTCAGCTTCTGCGCAGCGCGCGAACAACAACGTTAACAAGCTGAAACATCGCGCCGATACGGATATTATTGGGCTAACGTCATTCGACGTCGACGCCGTTACGGGTTGCGTTACCCGGAGGATTCGAGGACGAATTTCGTACGAGGCCGCGGGCTGCGGACCGTTAAACAATTTGAATAATAAAACGCCCCGGCGAATGGCTTTTCGCACCTTAACGAACCGTCGTTACGAACAACAGGCAAATGAAGTTTAAGACCAATCAAATCAGAAATTATTTCACGCTTACAACTTGAATTTCCTGCTTATATACCGTAAGAAAACGTAACCACAACTGTAAATAAATTCTGCAACTTCGATACTGTTATTTTCGAATGAACAATGTTTCGAAATAAACATTAGTACTCATTCGGTTTTTTTGCTTTGCGGTATGTTTTACGGTAAACTCAGAATTTAGTGTAAGAATCATAATTTTTAATTATTCTCTTACAATTTTTCAGACGAGAAATAATGGGAAGTATCACATAAGAATATCACATGATCTGTTGATTTGTTACGTAATTTGTTCCGTATTTTTTGTATAATATTTTATAGGTAAATTGTAGATATAGGGTAGATTTAAAATAACAATTTAATGTAAATTTACAAATATTACACTTTTACGATATTGCAGTTTAAAGAGATTAGGTTGACGTTGGTCCTCAACATGCATTTCAAAGGCGGCGTCAAAGAAGGCTAAACATTGTCGCCCCATAAGTGGAACATGAAAGAATGTGGGTAATTAGATTTGTGTTTGTTTCGCAAGTGTACCTCGGGGCCGGGTTGTCGAAAGAGGCTGGGCCTTCGATTGAACTTCAAATTGTTTCTCGGAGGCATTCGGCTTGAGCCAGCGAGTCACGTAGAGAGTGTTTGGCAGCGTTTCAAGTTGAATGACATTTCAGAAACCTCAGCTTTTTTCGCACATAGATTTATTCTACGATTACTTTCCACCTTTCATCCTTTCCGACGACTTAATTTTATGCATGTCAGCTTTTTATTGTCGTCGGCCATGTTATTATTGATATATAAAATGGCCGATGAAATTATGTTTATAACTAAAGTAAATGGTACTAAAACTTTATGAACAATAAAAAATAAAATAGAACGTGAAGTATTATCTAATTCCTTAAAACGTCTCAATCTGTATGAACTTTTGACTGAAAATTTTAAAAATGGTGTGACTGAAATAAACATAATTTATTAAAATACATTTTACTTAAGGATTTTCTGTAATAAATTGTTTACGATATTCAATGTAAAATTTTGTCCTGTACAATAACGGTGTGACTGCAAAAGGTTCATAAATCGCGCAACAGTGTCTAATTGACGCGAAAGAATAGTTTTCCCAGAACGTGGAATTGCAATCGCTAATAGTGCATCGGAAATGAGTGATTTCGTGTTGAATTAGAATAAGAAACGCGGTGTTTTGCGTGGTTCCAGGGCACGCCCATACCTCGCCCATGGTAATGCACTCGTGAGGAGAGCTACCCATCTATCATACACGCTTTTAACCAATCGCCTTTGCAATTAGGGTCGATGAACTCGGCGGCCGACGCGAGCACTATTATTCAAACACCCGTGGAGCATCATCCGGAAGTACGTGAAATGGCAGCGCCGCGCCGTCTTTCGAGTTTCGGTATTTTCGTCGATTGCCGAACTTGGAATTGTGCACAGCCGTCATTAGTTCGAGCAATCTCGGCTGCTTAATTGGTCCGAACGCGCGCATTAATTAATTCATTACCGCAGAGCCATCAGCCCGTGTATTTGCATTTTTAATTGTACACCGCGACGGAAACCAATCCAAAATCAACATTTCGTCGAATCGATATGTTTGATAATGATTTTTTTCATGTTAAGGCCGCGTCGAAAAGAATTAATAAAGTTTAATCGGCTTAAAGTTTAACAATCTTACTTCGCAAAAACAAGTATTGTTGAATTGCAATCCATTCTACGCATTGGGGCACATATTTTCTAATAATCTAATAACTATATTATAAACTAGCTACAATGCCCAGCTTCGCTCGGGTTGAAAAAAGATTACATAATTCTTTATCTGAGTTAGTCCCTATATGAACAATGTAGATCATATAACCTGTATGTGACAAAATCATACTCACACATGGACCATAGTAACTTAAATATAAGTTGAGGAAAAAAAAATATATATATATATATATCACATGCTTTTACAGTGAAAAAGCCTTAAAGCCTTCACAATAACATTAATTAAATCTGCCCGCACAAACGCTGTCTTCTTCTCTCGACCCTCGAATTCTCGCGAACTTTTTTCCACCAACCTTTCGCCTCGCTAATGAATTTTTATGGTGATTTATCGCAGCAATGCAAGTTAAATAAGCCGAGCAAAAACTGCAACGTTCCTTGTCCCGTTCTTTAATTGTCATTTATATATCACGATATTTGTGCCGCAGTCGTATTAGGTTCCGCCGAATCACGTTATAAGCATGTAATCCCGCGTTGACATTCGCTGCTCAGCTTTCCGGTGCGAATTCATTATTCTTTCCGGCGCTACTAACGGCTTCAGAAATTTTTGTTACATGATTCGCCCGTTTTCTTCAACTTGCTCAAACCGGCTGCCATACTCATTTTTCAGTCTGGTTATTATACTTGGTCAAGCGAAATTTCAGACTCGATTTGCCAAAGACAAAACGTCTCGATCCTCGAGTCGTTTTGTCTTTGGCAAAACGAATCAAAGGCAATTAACTGAAAGACTAAGCCACTCCGATTCTTCGCGTTCGATGCAAATACGCCGCACTTCTGCCCCGTCATACTTGTGGAATAGAGAAAATCATTGTTAATGACGTCAAGGTCTTAATTGTGCCAAATGGATGTTTGAGTAATTGGATTGGGTAATTACTGGAAGGGAACTTTGATTTGCAGGCCTGATTGAAAAATTGGAGGAAAGCGAATGGTGGATTATAATCAGGCGATGATCGCGAATGAATGATCAAAGGGATAAGATTGATTGATGATAGTCTGTAAACCGTACACGATTCATCTTGATCCATGCACTTTTTAGTCAATCGTGACAATGGTGGTAGCTGTTGTTACTAGTAAAAAAAGTCGTCTTGTAAAAGTCTTTAAATCTCTTTAAATCTTGGGCAGATGTTTTTATAAAATAACCACAATCTAATGGAAGCCCATCTCGAGTTACGGCGCAAAATCGATTGAAAATCGAATTTCACATCCGGATAAATTGCGCGAGCAGCACTTCCGCGCGACTGTAATTAATATTAATTATGAAAGTAATTGTGCAAAACGCGACGATGTCTCGTAAATATCGCGCGAATTAAACATCGCATGCGCGTACCTCCGCCCTGTTTATTCACACTACGCGAAATGTTTCGTTTTGTAATATATGCGAAACTGTGTCGTTTGTGTTTGCACTGTACACAAAGCATTTAGTTTGCAATGAAAGGTATGCAATTTGATCATTAGCGAATGCATGCAAAATGATTTTTGAAATATAGCAATAGGCAATCAACGTTCTTAATATTATACTTTCAAATTACTAAATCCCGAAAGGTGATCAACTTTTGAATTAATAATTTCTTAAATCATATTATTTTGTTGCCTATGTAAACCGTAAACATTTTCAACTAAAAAACGTTGAATGGACTCTCAATTATAAGAATAATAAACCCAGACGTACAAGCACACTCACAAATCCTTTCATCCACAACAGTAAAATTAGCATGCATCAATGTAAATACTGCCCCATCGTTTGAATTAACGGTGCATTTGTATGGCTCATAATACAATTCATGAATACAACAGATATTGCATGTACAGACAAAACGTGGTACCATTCCGCGGTAACGTTAAATTCCTATAATGCAGACAAAGAGTTGTGCTTAAACTTTTCGTGTTACACTGATATTTGATTCGTGCTCTCGGTGCTCGCATCAGGAATTCCATTTTCATTGTGGTTTTAACTTTCTTCTAACTACGAAATGATTGAGTTAAGCAAATGGATTACCCTTAGCAGCTTATCTCCCGGTTTTCTTTGAATCATAACACAAACAAATGTATTAAGTAACTTCGGCAACCGTTTGATCGGGCAATCGAATAAAGAAGACAACCATCTGATTGAATCGTCGTTTGCCCAAAGCACACAGAACTCGCTCGGATTTATTTCGAACACACACATGCACCACGAGCTCGTCAAATATTTGAAAATAACTTCAAGTGCTTTAATTTATCGTCGTAATGTGGGATGATACGTTGCGAACTCATCAGTGTCTTTCACGAGCGTGAAGACTCGCTTTAGTGCATAGCAATGGAAATGCAGTGTGTACCTCGGCGACCAGTGGATTATTATGTGTGCGTTGATCTGTGTATACATCGGGGTGCGAATAAGAGCCTGGACAGCACGCCTCGTGTACGCCATGCCTATTGGCCACTGACCTAGTTACACTTACACATTAGTGGTTGCCCCTTTCGCATCGGTCTCTGCGCACTATAATCGCATACAATGACCTGATACGTGTTTGCCATCGATAATTACACTCCATTTGAAAGCGCGTTTTCCAGATTTTACCCTAAATGTTGCTCAACGTCAACCAGTCGGCTGTTATCTTGTGTACACGTTATTCATTGAACAGGAGTTTAGCTTAAAATAAGACAGACAAGCCAGATCGTAAATATACTGCAAAAACTGGTGTTTTACTGCAACACTTTTATGTCTTTTAACAGTAAAATTCACGAATGTTTATTGTTAAATTATATAAAATAATTATTATGTATTAAAAATTATAGATCAACATTTACCATCAATGTCACCAGAATAAGTACAGTTTTATGTCGTACAATATTTGCTGAGCTGTGCTGCGCACACGCTGTTCTAGCTTGAAATCTAAACACCAATTTTGTCTTAAAATTTGGCGTTTGATTCACATTGAATGTTCTGTCTCATATTGCCGTTTAGTTACCGAAATGTTTGAAATACAAAAAAGTGTTTTACTACAAAACGCATACAATGTTTTAAATCTTCCGTTTTACAATTTAAAACATCAAAAACGTTTTATTAAGATTTTTAAACGTTTAATGTTTTGATTCAGTATGTGCGTCTTTTTTGCAATAAAACACTGATGTTTTCATTTAAATCGCTTCCCTTTTCATGTAAAACATTGCTGTTTTAAAACCGATCAAATAAAACACGTACGCAGACAACATTGAATTTCACAATGAACTCACAGTGAGCTCACATTGAGTTAACATGTGAGTTACATGTAGCTCACAGGTGGCTCACCGGTGACTCCCTATTTCCTCACTTTGTGAGTGATTGGTGAGCTTTTCAAATTTTTCACAATAAATGAGAAATAATCTCGAATAATCATTTTTGTGCGAAAAAATGCCCTTGT
>JABFPB010006631.1:0-11825 GCA_022817645.1 Ceratoteleas bidentatus | reverse complement strand
AAATTTTTTCATCTTTCAACACATCAAAGGTAAAAAAAACTTTTTTCGTCCACTTTGTTTTACCTCTGGAACGTTAAAAATCGTTAATTTATTGCAACATTTATAAAGCTAACTACAATATTCAGCAAATGGAATTTAGATTAAGAAACAGAAAGGTTCAAGTCAATTAGTTAAACAGTTTCCTACAAACTGGTTTTCTGTAAATCGTGTAACTCTTTCTAATACATAATAATATAAAAAGAACTTCAATAAAAGTTTGTGATACAATCTAAATTTACGCAGAAATAAATCAATAAATCTTTACAATTCATCAAATCGGGATGTTTCCTTAACTTACACTTAATTTCAATTTTCAAATAATTTTGTCGCCCTGATGGAGTGCCTTTATAAAAAAGAAAGGAAATCAAAAAAATTTTACGTAAAATACCTGAACGCTGTTATTTATGGTACTGCAGTAGTCGATTGCAATAACTTATACACGAGATTTAAATATTTCATCACAGTTCCCATTACTTGTGCAGTAATAAAAGAACTTGTACGTACGTACGCTTGTTGTAAAACACTGAGCAGCACCAGTTGCACATATTACAAATTTATATATGCCACTAAAAAAAACACTCGCAACGACAAATTGTTAAAATATTCTAATCTTCGCAAAAAAAGATTCATCACGACGACCCAATAAAATTTTATTTCTTCTCCATCTCTCTTCAATATCATTGTCCCCGGATAACGTGCATGCCGTTTACACGTTGCGGACCACATCTAGTATCAATTCTTGTTTTCGCTTAAATTCGTTTCCACGCGGAAAAGTTACTTTTATTTACGTTGTTTTCCGTTCGACGACTGTTCGTTACTTCCGTGACACGTTTGGTCACGCGACTTTTGCTGTTCGTTATCCGTACTTTTTTCTTATGGTGAACTAGTTGTTAGTGCAATTTAGTTGCTCGTTCTTTTTGACCCGCCTTTTTCGTTCACTTTATCATTTACTTTTCAATTTGTTTCTCGTCATTTTTCTTTTTTGTAACTCTTACGTAGGTAGATTTTTTACACAAGTTCCATCTTAATCGCAATTGTTTGGTACTCTTGATGGAATTAGTGCACGCTGAATAGTCCACACTATGTGCAAAAAGAAAAAAATTCAATTCTAACGTACACGGGTCAATGAATGGTATCGAAAAGCGACTGAGTTCAATGAATAATTGGTACCATTGATTGACACGCGTTGCCATTTTAGTTCTTTGCAATCAGATCCCTATCAGTGAATAATATGTTTTAAATATTATACAAAAATATTAAAATAATATTGTAGACATATTATACCCAGGTAAAAAAATGAACATATGTCCATATGGCCCATATATCATTTTTTTCTTGGTGTAATTTGTTAGAAGATTTGTATGAACATTTTTTCTAATTTAGGACAAATCACTAAGTATTTTGGAACCATATCGATGATATTTGTATTTCAACGATATTATTTCAGTATGACAATATTATTTAATATTAATAAATATAGCAAAATTTAAATTTTTCCAACATGTTTCTACAACATTGCGCGATATTGATTGATATTTTTCACTCTTAGGGTTCCACCTTTATTTTTCGTCAATGCAATTTATTTACATGTATATTCTTTGTGAGGCATTGCAAACTTTGACCTGTCAACGTTTGAAAACACTGATATATGTTGTACACGAATCGTCGAGTGAAAGAGATGGCTCTATCCCTTATACCTCCAATTGTAATCGAATCGTCAGGCGCTCGAGACGAAAATGCCGCGTTTCACCTTTCATTTGGCTGTTTTGTTCATTTGACATAACTGATTTGGCTGAAAAAAGAATCCGGCGAGTCGGCGAATCTATCGCCGGATTTGCGAAACCGTATTTTGGGGTAACTGTATCAACATGTATCATGGACCGTACACACTCTTTGAATGTCATAACAAACACGTATACACATCTCAGCATAGTTCACACAGTACTTTGACTTCGAGTTAATATTTTAACAGGACATCGCCCCGATAGAACAAATGTGATATATATCTTATACTGACACCTCCAAAAAGACTAACATCGTAACTGAATTGTCAAATTTTTGGGACATATTTTTAGAAATGTCATATCAAGTAGGCGTATGATTTTATTTTACAAAATAATCGGATTATCGATTAACATTTTCTAAAAATATGTCAAAAAATAAAAAAAAATGTTATTCTTTTAAGGGGTCGATATGTATGAGGTACATGTCCATGCAATGTATGTATAATATGGGTATATTTTATGCTATGTTCTATAGGGGTGGGGTCTGACACACGTTTTCACGTTTTGTGTTTTTCTCTCGCTTACATTTGTTTATGTATTTTTTCCCTTATGCTTTCAGTTTGGTCATTCCAAGACACATGAATCGTAGCTATTTGGAGAATAGAAAAATGAGTACTTTTTTATGCGAATTTGACACATTATGAAGAGTCGATTGATACGACGAATAGGACACTCTAAAAAAATTAGTTTACGATAAGAATATAATCCTCAAAACACTAATCTTTAACAACTACGTATAAGACGTTTAAAGTTCGTGGAAAGCCTTTCTAGTTCAAAAATCATATATGGTAGATATCTGTATCTGCCATACATGATTTTTGAATTACTGACATATATCACAAGAATAATAGAACGTTATTTTAGAATCTTTTTTATTGTTTGATTGACGCAGTAAAGTCTCTTATCAAAAGGATGAGTCTTTAGAGACTCTAAGAGAGAATATTCTTTTATTTTGACTATAAGAGAGAATATTCTTGGAAAATTCCCTCGTATGCGGAATATGCCTCTTATCAGTGGACTGTTTTTAGAGTGTATCAATTACTGTTCGTTGAGCATGGTACCGAGGAAAAAGATCAAATCTTTTTGTGTCATAACAAATTTTGTTGTCTGTGACGGAGCAACGTCGCTGTTTTGAGCGCACTTTTATAGGCGATGGGATGCTCGAACTGATCGTGCCTGATGACAAGCGTTTCTAGTGTGATTGGTTGGGTTTCACTAGTGAGCATGCTTGACATTCGAACACTAGGTTTCGAACGGTCTTGTTTCACGTTTGGTTACCATTTTGTCCTCAGAGACCGGACTTAAGACGCTTTAATAATAAAAAAAATTCATCCCTGTTGTCTTACTCATTACGAAACCAACTATTTTCAGATCAAATTGGTTCATATCATCATATTTAGATGCTAGAAATCCTTTAATTTGAGTATGAACACAACAATGTTTCAAGTATTTTGAAACATCTCAGTTTTTTGGACAATTTTGGGCGTTTTCGAAAACGTTTTTAATGTTTCAAACATGGTTGACTTTGTACTCAAATCAAAGGATTTCTCCGTCCAAACTTGATTCTGCAGACCGAAAATTGGACAATTACCTTTTTTTTCAAAAATCATTAAAGATTTTGAAAATACAATTTACACTCAAATCTTAAGTCCGCTCTTTGGTTCTCATTTCGACCGACGCTTGTTGCCTGTTTTCTATGGGTCGTTTTTCTATGTGAAACGCGTGTTTTTGACACGTTCAGTCTGAGACGCTGTCGTCATCACGAGACAAACTTTGGTGGTACTTTCGCAGTTGAGATTGGTGGTGAAGAAGGTCGACACATCCATCTGAACAATTGGGTTTTGTGCTTGCAGATACACCGATGAGTTCAACGTTCGAGAGGACCTCATGGGTTTGGCCATTGGTGCGCATGGGGCCAACATTCAGCAAGCACGGAAACTTGATGGTATTACTAATATAGAATTAGAAGAAAATTCGTGTACTTTCAAAATTTACGGTGAGGTATGTATAAACGGTTTTCACATACACTGAGAACAAAACGACTGCAGCGCCATCTTCTCGGAGGAAAAGAGAACTTGCCTGAACTTAAATTAATATTTGTTTCGTCGTGACATTTTCTGAAAAAAGTGTGAACCTCTTCACTTTTTACTTCAACTTCCTATTGCTTAAATCTAGATGGCGCTGTTGGAGTCTTAGAAATGAAGAATACAGTCTGTAACTGGTATTTTTGCAAAGATTTAGCTAAATAATTCATTCGTTTCAGACGCACGATGCCGTAAAGAAAGCGCGATCTATGTTGGAATACGGTGAGGAGTTCATTCAAGTTCCCAGGGAGCTTGTAGGAAAAGTCATTGGCAAAAATGGCCGTATTATTCAAGAAATGGTTGACAAGAGCGGTGTTGTAAGTGGATTTGTTGGATTGTCTGAATTAGTATAATTGTTCGTAAAATGCAGTCCCGTTGACTATTTCAAACCTATTTTTCGCAACTATTGCAGGTAAGAGTTAAGATCGAGGGTGACAACGAACCCGAGAAGACTATTCCTCGAATAGAGGGTCATGTGCCATTCGTATTCGTCGGTACCGTCGAGAGCATCGCGAATGCCAAGGTTCTGCTGGAATACCATTTGGCACATCTTAAGGCAAGTCTTAATCTGAAGATCAATAACTAATTCAATTTTAATAAATCAAATGCTGACTTAAACATGAATACATATCTTAAACTTTAAATAATTTCACCAATTGTGGAACTCTCCTTACATTTCTTTCAAAAACAAATACTCTTTTTTATTTGATGCATTATAAAAAATGTACCTAATAGTTCACGATATAACTTGCTCAACTAAGTTAGAATTGATACAGTGAGGATGTTCGTAATTGGAAAGTTTCCTTGCAGGAGGTCGAACAACTTCGGCAAGATAAACTGGAGATCGATCAGCAGTTGCGGAGTTTACATGGCTCAACGACAGGCCAGATGCCCAGTTTTCAGTCGTCGAGACGAAGCCTCATATCCGGACCCGAGGAGGGCAGCGGGGGACGCGGAGGTCGGGGCGGACTGTCTCGAGGACGGGGACGGGGCAGGATGCCAGTCAGGCATAACACTGGTAATTCTGTCATGAGTTACTCGATTGGAATTTTTATTGGGACCAGCAGTCCCAACAACCACAAACTCATTGTTAAATATGATAAAAACTGGCTCCATTCCTGGTCAAGTTTAGCAAACAAACATATGGCAACAGAATTTACCTTGTGTCTTAAAAGCCACAAATTACAAACTGCCTGATTTTTATTTATAGCAATCAGTTTACTAAATATAATCAAAAACAAATCAAATGGAGCATTAAACAATATTTGTTCAAAAATTGGACAATTGTATTTAGAATATTATTCTCATAGGACTGCTATAACATCCCGAACAGAAATATTTCTCAAAATATTAATCCCATCACATTGCCCCAGGTATGCGACGAGACATGATGGATGGCAACGAAGATCGTGTACGCGACCTGCCATCTCGGGGCGGCCATTCGGTTAGCCACTCGGGCAACCAGGGAAGTTCGGGCAACACAGGGTACATGAGCGGCGGAAGACAGGGTCGTCCGCCAGCGCAGCGCCGAGACCGCAGGGATGACCGGCGTCGAACGACCGACGACGAGGACACGGTGCTCGATAGCCAAGACCTGACGAACGTCGACCGAGGTATACCACGAACTGGCATGCTTTCCCTAACTGCTTGAACCGAAGTTGTCTAACTATCGCATTGATTGACTGATTGACCCATCCCCTATCTCAATGACCGACTTGTTATTGTGAGTGTTCCCGATGCTTGCTTTCACGGTCATTATCCCTGCGACAGAGTCCCCAGCGTACCTGTAAATAGTCGTAATCGCATGAGTAAACGATGCAAACAGTTGTGACCATCGAATGTGAACTAAAACTTCATGTTCAACTAACTCTGGTCTTGAACCGTTCTTTCGATTTCGGGTCGAAATTCGGACCTTAATTTTTCAGTCGGGAAATGCTTATTTCCCGCTCTAATATACTATTGTCCGTCTGATATTTAACAAAATATTAGGTATCCAGGTAAAAAATGTATAGGGGGTATATTACAAATTAATGTGACATGTGTGATGTATGTCACAAATGAATATGACATGCGTCTATGTGACAAATGAGTATGTGACATATATGTGATGTATGTTCATTTTACCTGGCTATATGATCAAGTTCAAGGGTACATTATATATCATGTAAAAGCGCTACTTTGTTACTACTTCTCACGTTGCGATATTAATCTCGAGTGTGTTTATTTGTATTTTTTTATTTGTGATTACTGCTATCGCAGTTTAAGCTTATCGAAGACCAAAATTAATGTTAGATGGTCACAATCGTTTGTGTGTGCTTAGAGTCAGTATCAAGCATGGATGGCCGACCTAAAGGGAATAAACAGAGACGACCACGAAACTCGAGACAGCGAAGCCGCACACCTTCGATGGCTACTCAGAGTCAGACTCAGGTTCCAAAGGGTAGCGAAACAGGTATGGTAACCAGTTAGGTTCATATGGTAGATTGCAAGAGTAGTTCGACAGTTGTTAGAGTGTTTTTAAAGCAGATTCGTTTTTTGTTTGCGAGTAACATCTCTTTCATTTCAACGCTTCAGATATTTTGGTATTGGAAGCTGTATTAAGCATGATAGTTCAGATTAAGCTTAAATCACTGCGACTTCATCATAGTATATGATAGATTGTTGTTTTACTTGGTTTTTTGATTAGAAATTAAGATAAAGATGGCGTTTTCCGTTAGCTCTGGGAGTTTATGATAATGTAATGATAAATAATATAAAATGGTAATTTAAAAAGTGAATCTGAAATGTTTAGTACCAAGCGTTAAATGCCCCAAGTAATGCAATTATTTAATGTAAGATGAGCTATTTAAGGAAATTTATTTTTGCTTGGAATTGTTTACGAATGTTATAACTGCAAAGAAATTAATTAAATTTTGTATAACGAAATAATAGTTGTATGTCTATTCTTCAATCAATAGGAATGAAAGTTGTTAAATATTGTTCAATATATTGTTCAATATTTCAATATTCAAATATTGTTCAATATTTGAAAATGAACAATAAATAATTAAAAAGGAAGATACACAATATTTTCAATTGATTTTTAGTACAATTTTAATTCATAAAAAACTAAGTAAAATTAAAGTTACATTCAAGAGTATCTTAAAAAAGAATCATTTCACAAGAAATTAAATTCTCTTTGTAAAAATGTTACAAAGAGAATTATTGCTAAAATTAAAAGTGCTCTCCTTAGTATTGTTTGATTGACATTTGATTTTTGTAAAAAAATATCTGTATACAAAATCCTCATTACTATAATTTGATTGACATTTGATTTTTGTAAAAAAATATCTATATACAAAATCCTCATTACTATAATTTGATTTTGTAAATGTTGCCATGTATATATCTACTTAATTGATCGAAAAAACTATCACGATTTTTTTTCAACCGTTTCAATTAACATTATATCGATGTTTCCAGATCGTTATAAAGAATAAAAAAATGATAGGTAACAAAGTGTTAATTTTACTAATGTCCTTCTAATGAGAAACTTTATAAAACCGTTAAAAATCTCGTAATTTCACTTTGTTTCGATAACAATTTAGAAAATCAGTATGAACCTCAGAAATTGTGCAATTTTTAACATTTCTGAAAAATTTTAAAGGAGATTCGATTCAATCGTTTTCTAAACGTATCAAAATCTTCAGTATCGTTTAGACAACGTTTTTACGGATTTTTTAGATAATGTTATCACAACTTTCAATTTGGACATTTGAATCTTGCACAGATAGTTACATGACGTTTTCAACGTTCAGCAAATGTTTATGTAACAAAAAATCAAAAGTTCGCCAAACATTCGTTAAACTTTTAATTCCGCTGAGGAATAGTTGTCAATTTTATAGTCTTTGTTGCATTTCTTACTTTACCCTGATATAACATCCTTAAATATGCAGAATATATTATCGCCACATAAAAAATATTCCTGATAGTCAACGAATATCTAAACCGTTTACATCAAATGTACCTGAAGCGTTCAAATATTTATTTATTGATTTATTTATTTAATGATATATAACAGGCAATCGCCCAATTACAAGTATAATAAATATAATTATCATTGAAAATAGTTTATATTTTTTACATTATGAGAAGTCGTTTAACAATACATTTTTTGCTACAGTTTTGAATTTTTACGGAGATTCTGCAAAATTTAATTGTAAATTGTTTGTGGTACGAAGCAGTCTCCATAATGACGAATTATAATATAATACTTATACACATTTTATTTATGTAATATATATACATTTCCTCAATATAAAAATCCTTTACAGGAAGTATTTTATTTTTAAAGAGTCATTACAAAATTCCTTTTTCTCGGAAAACAAATTAATTTATACAAAAAATTTATGTACATCTTGCACCCAATGCAGACTCATCTTTACGCAAATGTAACGCAAATCCTACACATGGTGTTTTTTATATAAAACCTACATGCAACTTATTTAAATCTGGTTGTATTATGGATATTTTCATGTCACAGTATCCATTTAACTCTAGAACACCCGATGGCATTTTTGTGCCAGTTCCATTAAAAGTTTTTTTTATCACAGAAAATATCCCAATAACATCGTCGTAATAACAAATTAATAATTTTAATATTTTAAAGTTACCACACTAACTTGGTATTTAACAATTCATTTCATTTCCTTTGAATTAAAATACGAAATCGAAATACATGATTTCTGCTTGGGCATTCTAGTCTTAATTGGGCTTGCCCTGGGTTTAACATTAAACAAATAAACTAAACAACTGCACTGTTAAAAATTCAGAAGTGAAGCTTTTAGGGATGAAGTGTGAAATATTTTGCTGTCAATCATGAAAAATCTACTCGTTTTTGGAGTGAATATATAGAATAATATCTAAAATTCTTTTTACTAATCAAGATTTGGTTGATTAAGAATCAACCAAAATCAAGATTCACCCCAAAAATATTCACTTTCTTCAACGTGAATATCTTTAGTGAGCATTTTTTTGGACACCAATTTGGAGTGCCCCAATTTCACACTTCCCTCGTTTAACCCCTAATTTTTAACAGTCTGAAGTCACTTAACAAATAACCGCAACCCCTAACGAAATGCCCTTTGACTTCAGCAGCTGGCAACTCGGGTCCCAGTGAGTCGGCGGCGGTTCCCAGCAAGGAGATCCCCACTCTGAACGAAACCCCACTGGCTCCGTCGAACAGTGCGCCCCAGGGTCCGAAGGCGCAGCGGGAGCCGCGTTTGCGTCACCCGCGCATCGCCCAGAGCAACAAGACGCCCAAGGAAGGCCTCGTGAACGGCACCAGTGGCTAAGCGCGGCCGGGCCAGGCCCGACCCCTGCTGCACGCTTTGCATGCCGTCGTTGCCGCCTCGATTGGCTGATGCTCCGGCCGCCCGAGGTCGTCGCCCCACCACCAGACGGCCGCCCAACTCGCACCCCCAATCGACGACAACCAACGCGAAAGCCGCAACAACCATCAGCAGCAACAACATGACGTATTACCCGCTTAAGGACCACACGATTACGGCGAAACAAAAAAACAATGAAAACACGATGAAAAACACAAAAAAAGAGTTCATAACACACGCGACACGATTAGTCTATGCTCGTTGTTAAGACTGTTTGCTACCGATAAGAATGCGACATGTGTCTACGTCGTTTTTTCCTCAACCGAAACAAACTCATACACACATATGTAACGAGCGCGTAATTAATATCTTGCATGGTTTAGTTTTGAGAAGTGATTAAGAACGCGATCACCAGGACGGGAGAGCTCTGGGGAACAGGATGCTCGAGGAAGTGACGTCCAGGACACGTGCATTGGGAGGTGAACCGAGACGTATTTTCGGCCACGAGAGTAATCGTCCTCTGATTGTGAAACTGTGCCTCGTTTTTTATACCAAAACTATCCTGATTCATCCAACGATGCTTGAAAAAGAGTATGATACTAATAAATGGAACTTGGGAAAAATGACCGACGTACGTAACCGAGAAAGCGACAAGGAAACCGGAAGCCAGACGTGCGAACACGATTCAATGAGAGAAAGGGAGCAAGGAACAACAACCGGAAGGGACGCAACGATCGAGAGGTCGATCGTCGCCGTTCGCTGAGAGAAACGAGACGCGTTTACCGACGTTCAACCGAACAAGTCGTGGCTTTGACTTTGACAACACAATCGCGATGTCCCAATGATGTTTCTCATTTCTTTTCGACGACTTCTAGTTTCTTATGCTTTCCGTTTCAGTTCCGTCGCTGCGTTGCCTTAACACAATTACGTTTCGTTCCTGTTTCTTCGTTCCGAGGATCTTTAGTTCGTCCGAGACGCTGAGTGCTATCTTGTAACAACGGAACCAATAACAATCATTTCGAGTCCAACTGTTGATTAACGACTGCGAGCTTGCATTTTTTTCTTTACATTTTAATTTCGTTTGGTTTTTCGAGAGAACGAGCGCGAATGACTTTGATTTGATCGATGCGCATAAACGTGGCCCTCTCTTCTTCAGTTGACCGCTGCGAGTTTTTTTCTTTCCTCCCCGAGATTCATTTGCCCAATCCCCCCCCCCCCCCTTTTCTCTGCAACTCTATCTCTTATTCCGTTTTCATTATCAACAAACAGCACATAAGCATACATTATTACACTACAAGATGATAATACAATTTGATAATATTCTACGATTTGTTCATACGTTGTTTCTCATATGTATGTTTAAATGAAAAAAAGTAATAAGAAAGTAAACGTATACTTAGCGATACCAATGTATGATGTACCGGAGAAGGAAGGGATGATACATGTTTTATGATATCTAGCTGAAGTGCAGACTTAGCTGAAATGCATACCTTTATTAAACTATAATAATACTTAGTCGAAATGTGGATGTCTGAACAAATACGTTAGCTTTACTATACTAAGCTATTAAAGAAAAAGTAAATTTTACAAAAATGCAAAAAAAAGTAATAAATACAAAAGTAAAAAGTAATGGAATCATTAATCACGCAGTCGGCGGCATTCCGCAGGCACACGCGGAAACCCGCCGTCGGTCTTTACTTCCGGATATGACAACAACTAATCGGACGGGTCTATGAAGAATTTCGCAAAAGACTTATAAAGACGGTTTATATGATGCAACCTACGTGACACCAAAACAGCAGCGCTGCCGTCATGTAAAGATTGTCTTTGTGGCAGCCCACAAAACTGAGATATCCCCCAACTTGCTTGTTTCAGATACATTTGTATTGATTGCAATTTGTGCATAATTTAAGAATAAAACATTTCTGTACATAGACTGAGTCATTCTTCTCGTACACACGTCACTTGTGATTTATTTTCCTTTTTTTAGTCCGAATCCCGACTTTTTTTTCATTTTGCTTTGTGCATCATTCTTATTTACGTCATGATTTTGTTTTAGTGTATATTTATTACGATTCATTGTGCTTTTATACATTAATTACTGTTGTCATTTGAATGTAAGTTTTGTTCATTAAACATTAAGAAAAAAGATGTGATTAGTTGTTTATTCTGGGGGGATATGATTTGGGTATCTCTTACTAGTGTTTAAGTTGGAGATTAGTTTATTTGGATAGAAAGAGTTTAGTGAAAAGAGATTGTTTTGAGTGCATTGTTATTTTTTAGCATAAATGGGTAAAATGATTGATTATGTTTAATGGAAAAAAATGTATAAGATTTTATTGATAATTCAGAGTTCAATTTAAAGTTATGATTTCTTTTGAACGGAACTATAATTTAAAGAAAAATAAGGTGAATTTTGATTTTTTTACCATGATATATACTTTGTTTCAAATTTGTGTCAATTTAGATTTTTAAGGTATTTTTAAGAATTAAAGAAAGAAAAGAAAGGGGAAAAGTGCTGGTTTATATTTCTAATTTTTTCTTCGAAT
>JABFPB010006630.1:0-11823 GCA_022817645.1 Ceratoteleas bidentatus | reverse complement strand
TAGATGAGCAACCGTAAGACACGATGTGGTCCGAGTTCTACGCGCACCTCAGTCGCACATTTCGGCCTGTGAATCCTACAGGCTGCGGAATGTTAACGCTACATGCTGGAATGAAATGTGATGACACCAGGAAAGGTTTGTAATGTCAACATGACAGAACTGTAGGAATAACAGTTCCTTAGTCCTGTGATGTATGCAGATTATTATCTAGTGGATCTCACAGGCAATTTTTTTCCGTGCAGAAAAACTATGAAGAAGTAGGAAAAATGGCTGTCTTTACGGCAGGCGCGAATCGCGATAATTCGAGATGCACGCGAATTTCGATTTTACTACTCGGCTTTACTAAGCGCCGTGTTTTGGTTGTATCTAGATAGACAGCAGGAAATAGCTCCATGAACTAGTATCACCCCTAAAGACTAATCAGCTACAGAGACCCTCTCTGCTCAACTCTCCGCCTGATTCAACAAAGCCAAACCAAACCTCTCTTACCCCCAAGATCCTTATCACACGACTTCAAAATTCCGTTCAAGGTACAGGAAATCCTTGCATAAGCTTCAATACCAACCCTAAAGAGTAATCAGCTATCTAGAGAGTCGAGGGTCTATGTATCTGATTAGTCTTTAGGGATGATACTACAGCTAATGGAGGGTTTTGAACTTTCTGTGTTGTAGGGAACCTCGAGATGAGCAAGCTGAATAGCTGGGAAGAATCTAGGGTTGGTACTGACTGTAATAGAGAGAGATTTGGTACGATTCACGACCACATGAGTGGAAGTCAGTACATTTGGAGAGTTTTAGATTCTAAAATGAAGGACAGGAAGATGGAGGTAAGGACAAACTTTCAAATTACGTTCAAATTGAAAGTTTGTAAATATCATTCCGCGTGGCTGCACCTTTTTTTTATCCTTATAGCGTTTCCATAATACTTGGTCAGTTTTTGAATAGTCGCTTCTTTTAAACTTCCTTTGCTTCGACCTCCCAAGATAATTCCTTTAGCTTTATTATTCTTGACGAATATACGAAGTGCAGTTTCTAATCTATAAGAAATTGTTGGATATTAATTTCCGAATTGTATCCGTTTATATCAGAAAATAAAACGGTGTAATCATCATTTTACCTCTTTTGAACTTGATTAACACATTCTTCTTTTATGATTTCAGAATCTGTTCCGTATATTTTCAATGCATTTAGATGAATAATCGTTTCTTCATATCCATCAGATAATACGTTGTGTATTTCATTTTGTGATCAAGAGATCGTTTCCAAATTTGCTCTGCTGTAATAATTTCCATTGACCCCGATGATCCTTCATGATTTATAGAACATTCTGACGCGTGATCCTCCATCCATTTTTCGAATTCTGTGGAATTTTCTCCAAATTTTGTTTAAGCAAGAACACAGTCGTGGCAATACTTTGATACATCTTCAAAATCAATCACGTAACCTGTAAGTATATCAATTGCATAAGCTACACCATATACGGCAGTATGACGAGAAGCTACACTTTTCGCTGGACAAAGGCCTCTGCGATACCCCTTTAGACACTACCTAAAGAATCAAGTTTCTGTGATAATATTAACACATAGTTAATTTTATCACTAGGGAGCCTCCTTAATTGACGTTTAACAATGTCAAAGACCAAGGTTCATTTTGCTTTTTGTGCAATTTGCACTTTTCCAGCAAAAACCCGCAGCTACTACATGACAGTATCAAGTAGTCGCATTTTTATCAACTCAAAACTGCTGTAATCACTGTCGGAACACTGTTGCATCAACACAAGTTAATAACGCAGAAAGATAGATAAACAAAAAACTACAATAATAAGATGGCATTCGCTCTTAATAAGCATTATTTACGTATATTATTAAAGACGTCTGACTTACTCCAATACTGCTACATAACTACAAAGTTGAATTAGATAACCGTGCAATACGGATCGATACTTAAGGAACTTCTCTCGACTATTGTGGCATTGTCATCCAGAGTTTCAAACGGTGATGCCTTATCATAAGTCGAAGAGATTTCGTCGCGTGAAACCTAACCTCGTTCGTCATGATACTCGAACTGATTTTAAGTTTGATCGTCGTAGGACTGTATATTTTTCATCTCTACGCCAGATGGGGACGACATGGCGCTCTAATCAATAAGATACCTGGACCATATTGTTACCCTATCCTGGGAATATCACCAAAGTTACTGAAGAAACCTGGTACTATTCAACATTTTTTATTATACACTCAGGCACATATGCAGGCACTGTACAGGCACATGTGCAGGCATAATGTTGACACATATGGAGTCATATATGTGGGCATACATACTGCCATACATAGATCTGTATGTATTTGCGTATTAGGCCATATATTTAACGTACATGTTAATTTTTAAGTGGTAGAAAACTTACACACTTTTTCCCTAAAAATAAAAAACATTTCCTATTTTGGTAAAGCAATGCTTTTTCACATTTACACAGAAAAAAAGTTCTGTAATTTTCAGAACTTTTTTTGCGTGTGAAATTAATAGTTTCACAGGAATTTGAGGTTAAGTTGCCTTCAGTACACATGAGTAAACTGATTGCCGGTGATACTCGCGAACGTTGTTTTTATTTAATTAGTGACATATTATCGAATTTCAGATGATTTTGTCACTTGGGCGCCGTGGATAAATTCGTAGAGAAATGCTTCAGGCCGGCGCTCCTGTGAAATCTACAGGCCGGCACTCCTGTAAATTTCATAGGAACTCCTGTAGAAATTACAAACCTGTTTTGTCCGTGTATATCTGGATTAACGGGTTTCCGATCAAAGAATTATTCCTATTTTTATATCGAATCCAACAAGTGATAAAAAAATTGTAACATTGATAAGTAAACAAAGTTAATAATTTGCGTGTTTTTCTCCGCTAATAAATCGCGCTTTTTAGCACATGTAGATCGTGCAAACAACAATTGCGTAACTTTCGAGTTTTCAACGCAACATTGTTTAGCATATTATATAATGGTCGAATGCACGGTATACGTTTTGACATAAACATTGTGCGATACAAAATTAAGTGTTGAATTTAGCGTCGATTGTTATTAATGTTGCTATAAAAATAATGCCATCGACGTTGTTTGCACGTTAATTATTTCAGACGAGATATGGGCGGTCGTCGAAACACTGAACAAAAAGTATTACCCCATTTGGAGAGGATGGGCACCTCATTGCGGACTTGTGGTGTTATTGGATCCTGACGATATTGAGGTTAACGTCGAAGTATTTAGCATTATTTAGATTTTAAGAAAAAAATTGTTCGTCAAAATTCTGAACAATTCTAAAAATGTACATTTTTTAATAACTCTGAAGCAGTCTAAGGTTTGTCAAAGAATGTCTGTGGCAAATTCTGCATAGTTCTGAAATATTCTTTTAAATCATTAAAACATTTTCAAAATATTCGTAATAATTCTTAATAATTTTAATTCTTTGAAATTTGAAAAAATTTGAAAAATTCCTGAAATTTTGATAGTATTTGAAAATTTTTTAAATTATTTGATAACTTCTCAATAGTTCTTAAAAATTCTTCAAATTTGTGAAAAATTCTTATTGGTTCTCAAAAATTCCGAAAAATACGAAAATTAAAAAACATACACTATTCTTAATCCATGAACAATTCAAAAAATCTAAAAACAACAAATTGAAAACTAACATCTAAAAATGCTAAAATATGTTTTCACATTTAGACGGTGTTGAGCAGTCCAAAACACATCGAAAAAGGCGTTGTCTATAACATTCTTAGAGCTTGGTTGTGTGAAGGTCTCCTCGTCAGTAAAGGTATTTTCATAATCTACATCTCAAAAACCCAAAAATATAACTTAAAACCATCACTGAAGAATTATTATTATTTATAATAATTATTAATTATTTTAGGGACAAAATGGTTCCAGCGGCGCAGAGCCCTGACGCCAGCTTTCCATTTTCAAGTGCTTCGCGAATACATGGAAATCATGGAGGAAAATAGCGAAAAACTAGTGAAGTCATTCGACCAATCTCAGCCAACTGTCATAAATCTGACGGAGTTTTTGTCGAAATACACTCTCGACGTGATTTGTGGTAAAGTATCCCTAAGAGAGCACGTTAGCTGAATCAACGTTGATTCAACGTTCCGGAAATCCTTGAATCAACGTTGGTTCAACGTTGTTGGATCAGTGATTCAACGTTGAGTCAACTTACGAATGACCGGATTGGGGACGGTTGAATCAACGTTTTCAGCAAACGTTGATTCAACCTTGAATCAACGTTGAGCCAACGTTGATTCAAGGTTGTATCAACTATCATCTAAATCAATTATCGACTAAACGATGAATTAACGGTGGTCCAACGTTGAACAACGTTGAATCAACGTTAACAATATCACAGTTGAATCAACGTTGAATCAACGTTTGAGACCTACATTGAATCGACGTGAACTCAAGGCATCGAGTGAACACTAAAATTTCCCTATATCCCTAAGGGAACACATCGGCTGAGTCAACGCTGATTCAACGTTGATTAGGTTGAATCGACATTGATTCAACGTTGATTGATCGTTGTGTTCCCTTAAGATATATTATTAAAAAGCCATTAACGTTTCTTCAACGTTCAGTCAACGTTATTTTCAAATACTGATCCGGAAATCATTGAATCAACGTTGGTTCAACGTTGCTGGATCAGTGATTCAACATTGAGTCAACTTACGAATGACCGGATTGGGGACGGTTGAATCAACTATCGACTAAATCAATTATCGACTAAACGATGAATCAACGGTGGTTCAACGTTGAACAACGGAAGAATCAACGTTAACAATCATCAGTGTATCACAGTTGAATCAACGTTGAATCAACGTTTGAGAACAACGTTGAATCAACGTGAAATCAAGTCATCCAGTGAAAATTTCCCTATATATTATTAAAAGGCCATTAACGTTGAGTCAACGTTATTCTCAAATACTGATTCAACGTTGTCTTAATCTTCAATCAACGTTAACATGTCGTTTCGTTGTTGACGAAGGTTGAACAAGGGTTGATTGTTCAACCTTCCGTGAACAAGGGTTGAACAATCAACCCTTGTTCAACCTTAGATTAACGTTGACTCAACCTTAGTAGATAATGTTGATTCAACCTTGGATCCACGTTGCCTCAACGTTGATTCAACGTTTTCTGAAAACGTTGATTAACCGTTGGTCGAGGACTCAATAACTGTTAATTCGATATCAAATTCTAATAGAATCTGCGATGGGATTCAACCTAAATAAACAAGAATCGAGTTTTAGCGATGTCTACAGAATTGCAGTTTACGAAATCATTGAAATCGCGATCTACAGGTAAAATCAAGTAAAAATATTTTGTTACATTTTTTCCCTAAATTCTCTTTATTTTCAGGTTCCTAAACCCATGGTTTGGCGCTAGCAACTTCATTTTCAATTTCACGCCAAAAGGTTTTCGCCAGAGAAAAATCGTCAAAAAATTGCACCGTTTTTCAACTAAGGTAAATCGAGAAATAAACTACACTGAGAAAAGTATACAAAATTTTCCAATATATTATAGAAAAAGAGGACTCTATGTCGATAAGCATAGAAATTATGAAAAAATTCGTGTTTGGGGCATTCTACGAAACGATAACTAGAAATAAAATCGAGGTCCACCAAATCAGTTGAAAGTAGGAACTTTTGAAGTATTTTTAAAAACAAAAAATTAAGACCGCGTTAGACTTACTCTAAAGTAGGGTCTATATGTTACTGACGTACATATAGACCTGTTTTATCATTTACATACTTTTTTTCTCCGTGAACTCTTCCTGGATGAAAAAATGCTATCAATAAAGTAAGCAAAATGCCAACACTGCCGGAATATTATCTCGAATCAGTGTAGCTGTATTCGTAACGGCTTCTTTATGAAATTACAGATTATTGGAGAACGTAAAAAGTATCATAAAGATACGAATATGGAGAACTTGAAAGAATTTGAAACTAACGAGGATGAGAAATCGAAAGAAAACGAGGAAGAAATTTATTATAGAAAAGGTATTTTTCGGTTCATTTTCCAGCTTGCGATTAAATTTTCCATATTTTTTCCATATTTCCATATTTTTCTAAAAAAAAGTAACTAATTATAAACGAACTAGTTACTTTTTTTAAATTGGTCTTTTCAGGGAGAAGAAGGTTAGCCATGTTGGATCTCCTCATAGCCCTTCAAAACAAAGGAGAAATCGACGACGACGGAATCCGAGAAGAAGTCGACACGTTTGTGTACGAAGTAAGGCTCGCAATTGCCGAATGTTTATAGTCAAAGCCCCAGTTTAAAGACCCAAAATTATGTCATTTTCAGGGTCACGACACTTCCGCCATGGCGTTAACCTTCGCTCTTCAATTGTTCGGCGAGCACCCAGAGATTCAGGTATTTACCGACGACATAAAAATTGCTAACGCTTTTTATCGCAATTTTTTCGTTACCTGCTTTCCCAATTTATGCTATCGATGTTGATCGAAAAACAGGAAAAAAATTCTTGACTCTACGACGGATCCGCCATTTTTAAAACGCATGCCCTCGTGACTCTGATAAACCGACTTTTTCCCCTATAAACCGGGCACTTTATATTCCAGAGTAAAGCAAGGGCAGAGATAGACCAAGCGTGGAAATCTTGCAATGGCAAATTCACAATTCACGATATCGGCAAACTCACGTACCTTGAGAGATGCTTGAAGGAAGTTATAAGGTTATATCCGAGCGTTCCATTGATTTCGCGATGCTCACGAGAAGAAATCCAATTGAGTACGTTGAAACACGGAGTTAAATATTTAAAATAATATTATTTTTGAATTAAAGTTTCAATGAAATAATAAGATTGAAGGTAAAGTTCGTTTACATATTGATGGAATGTAAACAAAGATTTGTTTACAAATGAATAAAATGTAAACAAAGATTTGTTTACAAATGAATAAAATGTAAACAAAGATTTGTTTACAAATGAATAAAATGTAAACAAAGATTTGTTTACAAATGAATAAAATATAAATAAAGATTTGTTTACAAATGAATAAAATGTAAACAAAGATTTGTTTACAAATGAATAAAATGTAAAAAAAGATTTGTTTACATACTAATGGAATGTAAACAAATGTTTGTTTACAGATTCTCAAAATGTAAACAAAAATATGTTTAGATTTTCAAAAGTAAACAAATGATTGTCTACATATTTAAAGGTTTGCTTATATATCTAAAGCGAAATGAGATAATTTACTCATCATAGATATTTGGAAATAGAGTCTGAACGAAAAAGAAAAACAATGTTTATTTAGCAACTAGAATTTTAGACAGTTTATCATTTCAGAATCCTACACAGTTCCTCGCGACTCGATAATATTTATTCTGATCTATGATCTGCATCGCGACGCAAACTACTGGCCTGATCCGCTAAAATTCGATCCCGATAGATTTTTACCAGAAAATTGCGCCGATCGACATCCGTTCTCTTACATTCCGTTCAGTGCAGGACCCAGAAATTGCATTGGTAATTTCCGTACATTTTTATATCCCGTATTTTTTGCACATGTTTAAGAAACATTTTATTTTGTAATTATTCTTTAAAAATTCTTACAATTAAATTTCAATGATGCAATACTAAATTTAATTTGAACTAAATTAAAAAATAACAAAAAATAAGTTTAAAAACCATATTTTAATGTTTATCTCGTTTACATTTCTATGTCTATTTCAGGACAAAGATTCGCAATGCTCGAACTCAAAGTCTTCTGTGCCCACATATTACACAATTTTCAACTAGAATCCGTTGAAAAGCATCGCGACTTCATTCGTTTACCCGACATCGTCTTGCGACCTATCAAAGATATTCACGTGAAATTCACCCGAATAAAATCTTCTTGATTTCTTGATTTCTTGAAATATTTAATTAAATTACATTTTCATAAAATGTAAGTGGCGTAGAACAAAAAACATGACATTATTTTTATTTGGCAAAGAAGTAAGTAGTGTAGACTATTTCGAGCTAAATAAAGATTGCGAAACTTATTTCGCTAAAATATACTTCAAAACTGCATGCTTAGCAATCTATGTTAATTATATCGAGTTATTCCAGATTTAGCAACGTAGCTAAATTGAAATGGACATTTTTGTTCGATTAAACTCTGCTTGATTAGGTTTCCTTTAATTTTATTAACCATAATAATACAATCTATATAATAAAAATAATTTTTTAATGTTTTATAACATTTTTAATATTGTGATGATTATTTGCTAAAATGCATTTAGCTACAGAAGATGTAGCTGGGATAAATTAAAGTATATAACCAAAGAAAATTATTCTAAATTGTATTTGCTAATTAAATACTTGCTAATTATATAAATATTTGCTAATTGTT
The DNA here is from genome assembly GCA_022817645.1 of Ceratoteleas bidentatus. NCBI lineage: Eukaryota > Metazoa > Arthropoda > Insecta > Hymenoptera > Scelionidae > Ceratoteleas > Ceratoteleas bidentatus. The sequence continues at coordinate 3,433 of JABFPB010006630.1, read as the reverse complement.
TTACCTTTAGCAAAACTAACTAAAATATTCTCTCTGAAAATACTCGTCGAAATCCTTTCCCTTGACATCCGAACAATCTCTCGCGACGATCAAATAAAGAGCCAAACAACGTCCCAATCAAAGTCAATTTAATTACCAGAAAAACTATGAAAAAGTAGGAAAAATGGCCGTCTTTACGGCAGGCGCGAATCGCGATAATTCGAGACGCACGCGAATTTCGATTTTACTACTCGGCTTTATTAAGCGCCGTGACTTCTTCAGTTGCGTTGACGTTTTGTTCGGTTTGCGGTCTTTTTTCTTCGCTTTGCGCTTTTCGCGTCGTCAAATGGCGGCGGCGAACGAGCCGCGCAATAAAATACGTGACCGCTCGCGGAATTTATCAGGACTCATTGCGATGAATTAAAATGTTTATTGCGGCAGCCTCCGACGGCCCGAGCATCCGGGATTTCAGAATTCCAGCGCGCGGATTTTACGAGCTTGGAAAAGTGAGGATCGGTTCGGTATGCCGTCGCTATTGTGCGTCGGGGATCTGCGAAGTTCGCGAGATTTGGCGGTTTTGTTGATTCGAGTTGAAAAAGTTGACATTATTAAAAAAAATTAAGATGTCAATCTTTAAAAATTAAAACAAAAATTATTAATTGACAATTAATACGATATCAACAAAATTATTTGAAATAATTAAAAAATTATGGAGATGAGGAAAGTTGATAAATTGTGTTGAATTGGCTTTTCAACGAGGTTTAAAAGGTGAAATTGGAATAACGTGTTTAAATACACAGTTTAAATACGTTAAAACGCGTTTAAACAAACTGTTTAACCATGTGAAAACTGGTTTAAAACATGTTTAAACTGTTAATTTAAACATGTCAAAACAATGTTGACAAGTTTAAACATGTTAAAGACCTTAACTTTAACATGTTTAAAATGATTATTTAAACATGTTTTAACATCTTTTAAGATGTTTTAACTGTTTGTTAAAACATGTTTTTAGATGCTTAAACAGTTTGTTTAAACATATTTTAAGATGTTTTAAGATGTTTTAACATGTTTAAGCTATTTAAACAAACATTTTAAACTGTTTAAACAAACAATTTGAACATAGTATAGTCTTGAAAAACATTGTTTAAACAATTTAACAAAGTGTTTTAACATGTTTAAATAAACAGTTTAAACATGTTAAAACGTATTTAAACAAAGAGTTTAAACACGTAAAAATGTGTTTTCACAAACCGTTTAAATATGTTAAAACGTGTTTAAACAAACCGTTTAAACATGTTAAAACATGTTTTAAATATATCAGCATTGTTTTAACAAGTTTAAACAAACAGTTTAAACATGTCAAAACAATGTTGAAAAGTTTCAACATGTTAAAGAGTTTACCATGTTTCAACTGTTTATTTAAACATGTTTAAACGGTTTGTTTAAACACGATTAAACATGTTTTAAGACATTTAAACTGTTTGTTTAAGCATGTTTCAACATGTTTTAAGACGTTATAAGATGTTTGTTTAAACACGTTTTAACGTGTTTGTTTTGTTTTAATGACATGTTTAAACAAACGGTTTGAATATGTTAAAACATGTTTAATAAGGATAAACATGTTAAAGTCTTAAAATGCGACGTTAAAACAATTTAACAAATTGTTTTAACGACATGTGTAATCCAATGTAACAAACAACATGTTTAAACATGTTAAAGTGTTGAAATACATCATTAAAATAATTTAACCATGTAAGTACGATGAAAAAATAACGATTTAAGGACAAAACGTTGAAAATGATCAACTACTGAATATTTAAACAAATGATAAACTACATGGGTATATTCTACCCAGACATCAACTATCGTGATTCGATAGTAAATGGTTCCGCATAGCCATTATATCAAACGACACGCCAGACATAACCTAAAAACTGCCTCGTTCGCCTGCAATATTTGTTCGGCGATACGACGCCCCATTAATTATTATCATAACGCATAAACATTCTCATTTCATGAACCATCCCGACGGCACAAAACCGTAGATTTTATCTAAACGACGCAAGCGAGCCACCGTTTCGCGACGGTCTACATCCCGCTGTTTCCTTAACACGGCGCATCTTGTCGCGCTAATTACCGGCGGCATAAATAAATAAGCGCGTAAATCACGGTTATTAATGGAATGCGCCGGACTTAATCTCGACGTTTTTTCTCGGATTCATTTGATCTGTCATCATTAGCGATATCTCGGCTAAAAAAAAGATTGGCTTTCAATTAAGCGACGTAACAGAATGGCCGCAAAAAAATCCCGCTAGGTGGCGCCAGTGTCCCAAGGTCAAAGGATTTTCGATTGGAACTGTAAAGATCGCGTTGCATTTCAATTCCTATTATTATTATTCAATTTCATTTTCCCTAGACTAATTCAACCTTCGTCAACAATCATCAACGATTCATCACCGAGCCTTCGAACGATTTCAATAAAAAGCGAAAGAATCGGTCGTTTTTAACAAACGACCGGTCGGTTTGTTCGGTCGCGACGACCTCTTCCGTATCTCCGCTTTTCGGAATCCCGGACCGCACACGTTCGCGCCAATTAAGATTATCCAATTTCCAGACCGACAATTCGCAATTTCGGCGCAATAATTTGCGCGATAGCCTTTGCATTTGGATTATCGCTAGCGACGGAATGCTAGCCGAGACCGCGAGGTCGTTCGATCGATTCGAGGGAAATGGCCGATTTTTCGCGTCTCGATTCGGCAAACGAGTTTTCGGCTTGACGGAGTTTGACAAATGCTCTTAGGGGAAAAAAGCGGGAAAGATTATCGGCCGTGGAATTCTGTCAGTCGACTAAGCGGATTTCGAATCGAGAAACTAAAGGGTGTTGTGCGTATTTTTAGCACGGCTACCGAATTCCGAAATATTCCCATAGGATTATCAGGATATGCGAGAAAAGTTTTCGTTGATAGTGTTGGAAGAAGTTTTGGAATGTTGAAAATAAATCAATTTTGGAATGTTGAAAAAATCAATTTCATTTTTACTTTTTTAGAATACTTGCAGATTTTCTTAGTTAAGACTCTTCGTTAGTTCGGAATATTCCAGGAATATAATCTACGATTTTTTCCATTTTTCAATTTTTTTTAATATACTGAGAATATATTTCCAGAATACCGAATCTGGTAATATATAATTTTTTATGTAAATTATTTCTTGAATATTTCCAGAATATAATCCCGAGATATTCTTCTCCATTCTTTAATTTATATTATATTCTCAGAGCACTGAATCTGATAATACGTCTTCGCTTTCGCCTTGTTCAAAAATTAAAATTCTAGATTTTTTGTTTTATTTTTTATTTAAATAAATAAAATAAATACAATAAATGAAATAAATAAAATAAATAAAATAAATAAAATAAATAAAATAAATAAAATAAATAAAATAAATAAAATAAATA
>JABFPB010006629.1:0-11825 GCA_022817645.1 Ceratoteleas bidentatus | reverse complement strand
ACTAACTTTTGTACGATTTTGACACGGACTTACAATTAGACGCCAATAAAAGTATATGCAATTACATATGGGCTACACAATCACATACTAAATCCTATACAAAATGTGTCAAAAGACTGACAGAAACCCCCTAGAAAACATTAGGACTATCCGCATTAGTCCTAATGGAATTTTTTAACTGGGGACAGATTTGGCTGATTCTTTAAGATTTTACTCCTTTTGGGTTGTAGGTATCATATGCCAGAACAAATAGCGAATAACAAAACTATTGTTTATTATATTGTTCATAACAATTTCAAAAATGACCCTTTTTGACAAACTGATTCCCGTAATTTTCAACCGATTCACTTCGTTTGTCCTGTAATCTATCTCTTAATTATAGGAGAACAAATTGTTTAGGCGGATTTTTATTATCAATTAAAATGAAAAGTTATCACCGTCTTTGTAAGATGTGTAAAAAAAGATAAAAATAGAACTACTTTTACACTTAATTGTTTATAACTTTGTTTAGAAACAAAATTTCAAAAATCTGTCTAGACAATTTGTTCCCCATACATTTCTATTTAGATTAAAGAAAGAAGCAACTAAACATTTTGAAAATGGGAAAACATGTGAGAGATAAACATTAGAGATAATCGCGTTTAAAGTTTTACTTTTGCATTATCGTATATTTATTCAATCGTTTTGACAATTTTTAACATAATAATTATTAACAAGTTCTTCTCCTATTCCTGGACCATAATTTGGCTCTTCTATTTTCCTATTTTGCACTTTTTTTGTTTATCGGCTCTCTGCTTATACCGATTATCCTCCGTACCTCAACGTTAGTTATATTACATGAGATACATACTACACCATATTGTATGTGTTAACACTGCGTTTGGACATCAACATAAACATTAGCTCGATATCCCTGGACCGATACACATATATATTGAATTATTATTTTTGTCAAAAACTAACTTTTTGATTACTAAACTTTTGCACAAGTTATCAATAAAAATATTGTTTATTAACTTATCATATCATTTAACAAAGATTTTACACTTTATACCGAACGCCTTGATAACATTCATTCCGTTAGAACGCACTTGGACATTTTTGAGTAAATGCAAAAATTGTTGGTTTTCTGTTGCGAATTCTGAAAAAAAAACGAATGAGAACACTTCAAAGTATTAAAAAATGCAATAACAATTTTTCTTTATTTTTCTTGATTTTTCAACATTTTTTGATGGAATGTCCCCTTAATGAAAACTGGTACAAAATTTTCCCTGGCAGTAGACTTTAAAAAATTAAAATATTATAGTAAGTTTTTAAAAATAAAAAGATTACAATAAGTTTTTAAAAATAATAAATTCAGATAAATTCAGAAATAAAAATATCTGTAATATATCTAAAATCCGTACTTTATTTTGGAAATCAAAATAATTTAACTTGATCGATGTACCACCAATCTCACATCTGATTATTGAGCTCAGTCATACCAATACCTGACGGTAAAAAATACCTCCATTTTTTCGCGTCAGACTTGAGCCGTACACGAAATTAACGTTACGAAACTCAGCGGAAAGTTCGATCGAATCGTCGCTGCGGTTTTCGGTTGCGAAATTAAATTTCGTGCCGCCGATTGCGTAACTTCTCTCATAGCTGGCGATTGCGAAAAGTCCGATCGCCAATGAAAAGTTGTCCGAAAATTGCATTTGCATATTTATTCGTAAACAGCCGCGAGTCGCGAACAACCATTATCGTCGCGCGAAACACCGGAAAATAAGCTGTATTGAAACCATTGTCCCATTTAGCGGTAATCAAAGAAAAATGTAATGGACTTTCATATTTTGTCACCTGAAGTAGGGTTTCTTCAGGTGACAAAATATGATAGCATGGTAAAGACTGTCAGACTTAGACTGAACATTTGTACTATTCGCAAACATTCCACATTTACTTGTACATTTCCCTTAGAAGGATGCTTTGAATAAATACTTTTATCCGCCACTATTCTTGTTTTTGCTAATTGGTATTATCCGCATTTGATTAAACCACTTTTGGTTCGTTACAAATAGGATTGGTCAGTATTTATGAAATATCACAGAATCAAAATAATAAACTCACATCAAACTGCATTTATTTTTTATGAAGTACACATTAACATAAACATAATGTCGAGACAAGACAAAATGATGCATGTCCAAAAGTGATATTTTCGTAAATGACATTGCAAGCATAATCTTCAATTTTCAAACGTAAAATCTTTCAGATTAACCCGAACCGGAAATATGACACGGATAGGTACATTTATCTGAGTACCATCGAGGTCATTATGAACGCGTCATTTTCTCATGTTCCGGATCCACTTTTCTTATGTAAAATGACCCAAAAAGTACGCGCCGAGTTTCGCCTCCTAACGCATGCCATTGTTTACCGCTAGCGACTTAATGAATTCGTTCAGAGAAATTGCGCCGGCCGCCTACTGATCGAGATAAATTAAGCGCCATGTCAAGTGTGGAGCGAACGTAGCCTTCTGTTCGCCGTTTAGGTGCGAAGTCAACCCAGATTTTATGCGGGTGCGTTCATTTTGCGGTCCAAGTTTTCGAATATTATTTGGAAGAGATATTTCAGATTTGGTTTAGGAAAAATGTATACATGTATTCTTCATACAATATTTTATAAAGTACATTCTTCTCGGCAATTGTGCAAATTTGCTTGATACTTTGTTTCACAGGTTGCGCTGCATAGGGAAATAAATTTGGTCAAGTCGGTTAAAATTTATCATTATGAGACTGACAGAGTATTTTCTTATATCCAATTAATTTTTAGTGGTTTTCAGTAAATCATTTAGTATATTTTGACGTTTGGCATTCGATTATTTTGTGCCAATGTCAATAGGTGTTTCAAATGATGAAAAAAATATACAGTCGGGCCGATTGTACATTTCTTTCTGCGCGTGAACATATATTCGCCATATAGATCACATGTATGTTCAGTTTTACCTATATCACGTAATCAAATCAAATTAAACCAAAATCTGTATGACTATAAAATCCCCATACACAAATATATGTTGCGATTAGTATGAATTAATGTACGTTCCGATGCACTCTGGCGCTAATTCGGCGAAAATGCAAGCCGAGTTGGAATAAAATAATAACGATGTCACCGAAAAACCGCAAGTTGACAAAATAGTGGTTATTGCACGTGGCTCGTATGTTAATTGTCTCCGCGGCCGAAGCTGCGTCGTCAGATTTTCGAACTTCATGAACAGTGGTCACCGAAAATTGACCGATTCCGGTTAACGACGTTTTGGCCCGCCTCCAATTTCGTTAATTGCTTTTCCATCGGGCGGGCGTCGGTATTGGCCGACGCCCGCGCTACTGTGCAGGTAACCCAAGCGCTACTTTCGCACGATAATTCCCTCGAGCTCGATATAAAATTACTGCACACTGCGCTCGTTTCACATTCACTCTTAACAATGCGTCCTACGCTCAAGCTAAATAGTCTTGAGTAAAAGCTCCGTCGAGGAAAACGGTTCGTTAGGAGAAGTATCTATGACGTTATTTGAACAAAGTTGCTTCGAAAAATCAACTACCTTTGTGACTGGAAGTAAATGATACTGTGTTACATTTACGATGCGTTTAGGAACATTAGCTGTAGTTGTATTTGTTGCTCGTTTCGAAGTGAATCTTTTTTTGGTTATTTCTCGAATTTTTGGATTAAAGCAGTTGAAACAGAAAATTATGTGAAAATTATGTGATACACACATTTTTCCCGAACAACTTCTTTTCATTTGACAAAACGCATTTTGCCTTTATTACTACAATTTTTGTAACTATTACAATAATTCCTATCAAATTATATAATTCCTTCAGTGCAACAAATTTATAATACATTTTTCCGGATAAATTTGATTGCAATTAGCGACGCGCAGTCCAACAAAAAGTCGGCAAACTTGCAATATAATGACGCGGCGATACGGTTGTTCGTGATCGGCGATGCCGCGTCTCGACTGGGTCTCGTTAGAGCGAAGATTTCACTGATTAAACAGCGGCTTTTTATGAATCGGCGATAACGCTTTTTCGCCGCATTCCGGAAAATCGATTAAGGCTACTTCGCGACGCGAAAAACGCCGCGCGCCGTTTTTGCGCGAATCTTACGCGATCGCCGGGAAACGGTACCGCAGTGGAATAAAAAATAATTACGCGCAAATAGTTACGGAGTCCATCTGAAAAAAAAAAATGTTTTCTAAATATATGCGTAATAAAATTAAAAATAAATGTAACTAAATTAAATATATTTTAAAAATTAACGTTCATATACGTTATCGAATATATTTTCTTGTGCGGGTAATTTACGGCGATTGCCGTAAATTCAAAATAATTGCCGTCATACAAAATAAACGGAGAAAAAGCGCAGGATCGAAAAAAGCGCGGCGGACGAGAAAAAGGAGACGACGTCCGTGAATGGGAAATGTCGCGCGCGCATGTTCCGAATTGGCGGGCCGCAAAAAGCGAAAGCAAAACTGCGCGGCGCGAAAATAACTCGGATCGTCGAAGGGCTCGGTTTGGAGTGGCGCTAATTGACGGCCGTGAAAAACGCCGCGCGTTATTCAGACGCGCGCGCCGCCGGGAGCGAATTAAGGTCGTGCGACGGTGGCGCCAAACAAATCGATCGATCGACAAATGATTCACTGGAATAAACCCGTTACTCGTCTCATTAAAGGCTCGGGTTTCGAGACACGCATTTGCATGTATCGCTTAATTGAATCGCGGTCACTCCGTTTTGAGTTGCGACGTAATGAAACCCGAAAAGTGAACGCCGTTAATTAGCCGGCTGATGAATTGCTGAGGTAACGGGCTTACGTTGCTTCGATCGGAAGCTGAACAAACAACGTGATCTTCCCACACGCAGAAATCAATTTGGACTTTTAAACTGTGAAAAAAAATATTCTATGCAAAGGTCGTGGAAATTCAGTAAATTTTTCCTAAATCCTTTTCTGGTTTTTAAATTCTTCCAAAAAAATAAGCGACGCTACTTTTATTAATTTTTATGATTTATTAATAGGGTACACTCGTACCCGCTTATCCCTACAGTCATACGTCACAGCTCTGCTTAATCCCACGAAATGATTCTCGAAGAATTGAGAAATTACAGTGCCACCAATCATGTGAAAGCGGGAAACTCGAAAGTTTAAAATTACTTACGAGTTTTTGCACCTTCGTACTGCGCCGTCGAGAAAAGTCTTTCGCTTAACTGCTTTTACAAGTTTAATACAAATGTCCACATTCTGAAGACCGCAATGTATCTAGATGTTAAGTAATTAGTAGAAACGATGTGGATCAATCACCCATGCAGAAAAAAAAAGTCTGGCCACATTCCACTGCCATACTGTTGCCTGACTCGTAGTCTAGCAACGAGGTGGCAGCGGTATGGCATTAGTCTGGCAACAGTATGGCTCGCGATCATAATCCAGACTTCCATTTATCTGCGCAGGCATTGCTGAAATATTCCGCTACATTGAACATATGAATTACCGATATTTTTTATTAAGTTACGATGTTTTTTTTTTTCTAAAAAAATGCACAGAACAAATGCTGCAATAAAACTTCTCAATTTTAAGATACATTTTACCATATATAGAAACCACTGGCTTATCTTATGTTAATTACAAACAATTCAGCTAAAATTTACAATATCGATAAATTTATAATCGATATTGTAAATTAATAATTCTGTGAATATTCCTTTGAAGTTTCAATAATTTTATTCCAAAGGAACAAGATACGACGTTGTATAATTTACTACAAATCTCAAAAATGTGAAAAAAATGTCTTCTCAGTTTACACGCGATAAGAATTAATACAGACACAACTGAACACAATATTATCGCAAACAATATTATAAATAAAATCACATTCGATCGCCTGAAATGCGCTTTCTCAAATCGCGCGTTATCGGGAACGCAATTCGCCTGGAATTCTGCACTACGAAATGACGAAACCGAAAGCGATCGACGCCTTTGAACGTCTTGCAAATTGAAAGCCCGACCTGTTGGGAGCGAAGAGAATGCCGCCACATTCAAGGCGTCGTTATTACAACAAGTAATGACAAGCGAAGTAACAATAATAATAATAACAATAATAACAATCGTCTCGCGCGACACGGGACAAATTAATTCACAGTTAATGGCACCAGATATTCAAACACGAGGCATATCTTTTGTTGCACAATAGCGATACGCGATATGTCAGATATTTTATATCTCTCGCTCCAGTCCCTACCGGATTTTCGCGACGATTACGAAAATGAGTTCGACCGAGTCGAAATTTCGACCTGTCTCCCCGGAAGTGTTGTCGAGGAAAATCGTTCGCCCTACTTATTCGGCCCGGATGAACGACTTTTCTGTTACATTTGTCCTTTACGTCAGAGGGATTCGTCAACATTGATTTTCGTTGTAACATAGCATTGCGGTGAAATTGAATAGCACCGAAAATCGGATATCCAAACGACCGGTTTACTTAAAATAAGAAGATTTAATTAAGAAGATTTTGTCGTACAATTACAATTGTCAGAATTAATCGAAATTAGTATTGTTTACGTTGTTTATTTTGACGGTATCAACTGCACATATTTTCATAAAATGTCTGCACCTGGAACTCGAGATATTCTGTGTTGAAGTTTTGATAGAGTGGTGTATATAAATATACTAACCTCTGTTTTAGGCAAATATTGATATCTCGACTTCCTGGTAGTGAAAGTTGATAAAACTTGGTGCAACGTAAATAAATTAATTGTTTAATTAATTATTTAATTTACATTAAAATAAAATAAATTAAGTAATAAACTATGTGAGCCATATAATATATTTGGACTATATTATAGACCAAATATATTATATGGCTCATTTTATCTGAAACAGAAGTTCTTTTCAAATAAAATGATGAATATTTTACGTAGCGCCTTAAATTCTGTCCCTTCGCGCCAGAACTACCTTAAACGTGCACTCTTGCAACTCTGACCTACGCTCTCGCGAGCAGCTGTTCGTTTGCCAACGTAACGGCCAATATCAAATAGATGATAAGAGAAATGTGCCGTGATTACGGGAATATCGAGCAAGTGGGACTGCGTGTTGCTAAAATGAAACGATTTGTCGCGTATATATATCCGTTTTTTTCAAACACGTCATCTATTATCAGCATTTCGTATAGCATAACAGTTTCAATTTTATAGTACACATGGCAAACAGATGAAACGCTCTTCTTTTTATCTGGCATTTTTATTGTACGAAACACTAAAAATGCTACAGTATTTTTACATATAAAGAAAAAACATGAAAAATTATAAAAATATTTTACCAATGATTAGTAACAATTAATATATTTGAAATACCAAATTGAAAATTTAGAAAGAGAAATAAGAATCTTAATGTACTATACACAACAGAATGAAAACGTATTTCCATTTCTCAAAATGATTCCCGGTTTTTCAGTACTGCTCAAGTGACAGCGGTGACTGTCCAAGTAAAACGTGAAGTCGGCCGCGAAAGTTGATTATTTCTCAAAGACGAAAAGGAAGAGGTCCGTTGAATCATTGGCACATTGAGTCATCGCAGTGAAAGACGAAGTGGTTTGAACGTCGCCTAAATAACTGTGAAATGTAAATTACGTTCGCTTAAGCAAGTTAGATTGGACTCGCGAAGTTTAAGGTTGATTGTAAGGCTCATTATTTCGCAGCGATTTTTACTCCCAAATATTCTCCTATGATGATTTAGGTTTTTAAAAAAATTTCCCGTTTGGTCACTGTAAAAACTCTCCAGGGTTAAACGTCTTAATTGCCGCCAAATGTCTTAAAGTAAAACTCATACACTCACAGAATTTTTAGTGTTAATAACTGTATTTGTTAGTTGAAGGGATTTGTTGAATAAACCAATAATTTTGTTTGATTCAACTAAACTTCGGTTGAATTAACAAGACATGCATGTTTCATTCAATTACGGTATGGAGTTGAATGAATCCTGCATTATCACTAATTGAACTAAAAAATAGTAGTTTTAACTCCTTCAGATAGTTGACTCAACTGCGTGAATCGGTTGCATAATATTTCATTTTGATATTGGAATAAGACCTTGAATTTAACAAGGGCAATTGTACGTAACGCGAATGTATGTCGAGATAGCTCAAACGGTTAAGCATTGAGCCCGTGATTTCTAGGACTTGCGTTCAAATCACCGTCGGGACGACTGTTTTAGGCTATACTATATATTTTATTTTTTATTTTACTGAAATGCATATTTGTTAGTAATAACTATAAATTTCGTTGGTTTAATAGTATATTACGTCCGAGGTCGCCACCGGCGCCCGAGGCCGATACGATGTTTTTCACGTCAGTGTAGCATACCGAAAGTGGAACGAATTAGGTTAGAGTGCCTAAAGCGACAGCTTTCGGCACGAGTGCCTAATTAGTTAAAGGGATTTTAAATAAAATCAATGGTAATTATGGAATAAAAAGAGTATCCAATACAATTTATGAAATACAAAGTAAAAAATTTAAATTGTTATCCCAATAGAACATAAAGTTTTAAAAACGTTTCTACAGCCTAAAAACGTTTCTAAAACGTTTTCAAAACCTAAAACCGTTTCTAAAACGTTTTCAAAACCTAAAAGCGTTTTTAAAACGTTATGCTCTGTTGGGATAATACCATAATGCAATATGGACAATTAATGAATCAGGACATACCAGTAAAATTAAAAAATGTGGGACAGATGTAAATGATTCTACAGTTATAAAAAAATGGGCCAAGAAATTCCAGCAATGTTTACGTATTATTTTTGGAAGCTTCGTAAATACTTTTATTTTATACTATAAATAATATAACATTTGTTACAGATTGTTACAATTTCATAAATTAAAAATCTTGTTCTTATTTTATATCGTATCGATGTTTTCATAATTTTTTGATAATTCAACAAAAAGAAATGATATCCCCCAAAAAACAATTTCATAGTAAGGGACAAAAAAAGTGATATTTTTTTACAGGCAAGACAAACATCTTCTTGAAAAAAAATAAAAAATAACTTGCCGATCCATACATCTGCTAATCTATAAACAAACATACTGTAAGTAATAATGTAGAATCGGCAAGTTATTTTTTTATTTTTTTTCAAGAAGATGTTTGTCTTGCCTGTAAAAAAATATCACTTTTTTTTGTTCGTTAGAACAATATTCTGAATTTTTTCATTACATGTTGTTTACGGGATGGGCGACATCTACGTAACTCTTGCCACGTCCCTTACAATGAAATTATTTTTTGGGAGATCTTAAATACTATGAAAAATGCAACAGATATTTCATAGTAATAACATGAAATAATATGAAATTTCATATACATTCATAATCAAACGGGTACAATTGGGAGTGCACTCCAAATTTCAGTTGTGTATAAAGGTCTTTGAAATTTCATATACAATCATACACAATAGAGTACAACTTGGAATGCCTTCACAATTGTATTAAATTGAGTATGAATGTATATGAAATTTCATATTATTTTATGTTACTACTGTGCAATTTCTGTTGCATTTTTCATAGTATTTGGGACTCGTTTTTTGAGACTGAAACTCAATGTTCGTTGTACCAGGGCAGTGCACGCACGAGAAAAAATATCGTCTCGGCTTCGCCTCGGGCTAAAAATCCACTCTTCAGAAATCATCAAATTTCATCCCAAGTTGCACAATATATTATTGTCTTACCTGTATTAAAAATGAATGTTTAGAAAGTCTCGAGGGAGCAAAGTAGTTCTTTTCCGTCCAAGGGCGGTAATGAGAGGGCGGAAAGGTATCCCGCGGGCGCAAAATGCAATTTTGCGTCCACGGGCCTTTTTTCCGGCGCTCACTTTTACGCCCAGTCATTTTCCTCCCAAAACGGAAAAGAACCAATTTGTGCTCGATTTGCAAACTGAGAAAAAAGTTTTGTTTAATACAGACAACGTCTGCTTGCTAACCTAAGAATGTCTAATTTAGTCAATGTATTGCGTAATACTGACAATAAATGTGACTACAATAGACAACGAATCGATTATTCCTGACAATCGCGTTGTCTGAACGAAATGTGTCTGGGAACAACGAAAAGTTGACCATTACAGACACAGTAGGTTGGCTGAAATGATCTGTTTCTGTCGGTGACAATAAGATTGTCAACATCAGATGCTATTGTCTAGAGATGGCGACAAGATTGGCACCTGACTTATCGATCTATCGATATCCGTCCGTCGGTCGATAACATCAACTAGTGTAATGTTATCGACTATACGCGAGTAAACACGTGCCAGTCATCATTCCAGTTGTACTCGGAGTCATCATGCCAGTTGTATCCCCAGTCATCATGCCAGATGTATCCCCAGTCATCATGTCAGTTCTACCCCCAGTCATCAAACCAGTTGTACCCCCAATCATCATGCCAGTTTACCCCCAGTCATCATCAGTTGAACCCCCCATCATCATTAGTTGTACCTCCAGTCATCACCAGTTGTACCCCCAATCATTGTCAGTTGAACCCCAGTCATCATGCCAGTTGTTCCCCCCGTCATCATGTCAGTTGTACTCCCCACTCAGCATCAGTTGAACCCCCCTCATCATTAGTTGTACCTCCAGTCATCATATCAGTTGTACCCCCCAGTCAACATGCCAGTTGTACATCTAGTCATCATGTTGAATATACCTACGACTGGTGATGACTGGGGTACATCTGACACGATGAACACACCTACGACTGGTGATGAATGGGGTACAGCAGACATGATGACTACACATACGACTGGTGATGACTGGGGTACATCTGACACGATGAACACACCTACGACTGGTGAATGGGGTACGTCTGAAGTGATGACTACACATACGTCTGGTGATGACTGGGGTACATTTGGCGTGATGACTACACCTACAACTGGTGAAGACTGGGGTAAATTTGGCATGTTGACTGCATCTACGACTGGTGATGACTGGGGTATATATTATATGATGACTATACCTAAGACTGCTGATGACTGGGGTATATCTGACATGATGACTACACCTACGACTGGTGATGACTAGGCTGCACCTGATATAATGACTGGGGTACATCTAACATGATGACTGGACCTACGACTTGTGATGGCTGGGGTACATCTGACATAATAACTACACCTACGACTGGTGATGACTGGTGTACATCAGACATGATGTCTGGGGTACATCTGACATGATGAGTACACCTACGACTGATGATGACGGGGGTACATCTGCCATGATGACAAAACCTATGACTGGTGATGACTGGAGTACATCTGATATGATAACTATACCTATGACTGTTGATGACTACATCTACCACAGGTGATGACTAGATGTACAACTGGCATGTTGACTGGGGGTACAACTGACGATGACTGGAGTTCGTTGATAACTGCCAGTCTTTCTCTAGTTGATACAGCGGTCGTTTATTTTCACTAGAGTACATCTGACATGATGACTACACCTACGACTGGTGATAATTGGTGTACATCTGACATGATGACTACACCTACGACTGGTTATGACAGGGTTACATCTCCACCGCCCGAAAAGCGGCACCATTCGTTTCTGGAGCGGAACTTGGGGAAATGTGGTCGTTACTTACGTAGGTTGCAGGCTGAGGAGGAAGGCGGTAACGCTGAACTTATCCTTACAGCCAGAAATGGCTACAAGTGCTTGGGACCAATCCGGATCGAGTGAGACACAATCTGCTGTAAGTAAGGCCGCGACCGCAGCCCTCCTTGGGGTGTCTGTAGCCGCGGGGGGAGTCTATAACCCCTA
>JABFPB010006628.1:0-11826 GCA_022817645.1 Ceratoteleas bidentatus | reverse complement strand
AGGATTAAATCTACCAGATTTAGGGGATTTGTTTGTTAGAGTAAACAGATAAGAAAAAACAATAAAAAATACTTTGGTTCAATCCTGTGTTAAAGGTTCCTATAAGTTCTAATAATAAAAAATACTAGAAAAAATTGCGATTGTGAAATAGAAATTTTGAAGGGTTTCCTGCGACTGTAGCATTGAAACTGATTGGAAATTTCTAACTGATAGCAATTTCATTTTCCTCACACTTGAACAATTTTGCTCCCTCTATATAGTTATTAAAAAGTTGATGTTTTATACAGGTAAGACAAAATAGTATAATTTAGAACTAGGGCTAATTTAGAAAAAAATATCGTTTCCAACACAGGCTAGAGTAACAATGCAGAAAAGTGATACTTTCGGCACGAGTTCGGAAAAGACTTCTTTTCCGCACTAGTGCGAAGAAGTACTTTTCTGCACTGATAAGAGTGCTGAAAAATACCATTTGGATGAAAAAACCTACATTTGAAATAAATGTTAAAATAGTCATTGTTGGGGCCTTTGGTACGAAATATAATAAATGTTAATATATATTATTTTAACATTTGAGTAACACAGTAACTATATTCCCTGAAAGAACTTTAAAAGTATTAAACATTCACAGAACATTGGGCATTAAACGTTCAATAAACATTAATAATTAATAAAATATTTTACAGCTTGTGTTCCGTTAGGGTTACAATTAAAACAATTGTTATTAAATTAAGAGGATCTGCGTAATTTTGATAAGCCCCCATGTCAGATTCTAATTCTTTTAACAAAGTAGAATTAATATATTTTCGTTTTTTATGTTGGTTTCATAATGAATGTTCCTTTATTATTTTATTTTAAAAGCAATTCTTTAACAAATATATAAAGTATTTACATGTATTTATGAATTATAAATTAACTGTAACATTTAAGATAACAGTTTTAATTACAATCTATTAAATGATTTAAGGTAATCATTCATTTTATATAAGAGAACTGTTATATTTATTTAACCTTAATCTTGAACGTTTGAAATGGGATTAAAATAATTTATTTTTCACTGAGGTATTTTATTTCAGTGATTTTATTCTTAAATTCTTGAACAAAATCTTGAATAAATGTTGCGATATTGGACCATCATAAATATATAATGCACGTATTCTGTAGAGTTAATGAACAAGCTCCAATACAAAACTTGTACTTGTACTGGTATAACATTTGCATTACAACCAAAACTTGCTACTTTTGTTGACCTATTGAATCTTCTGTTACGCTACTTCCCGTAGAGCAAATACTGACATTTTGATGACCTTTTACTCGTTACCAATGTACTTCTATGTTAGTTAACATTTATTAAACAGCACATATTATAATCGAGGTATCAATATAAATTATGTAAACTGTCAAACTCCATGACTCTAATATTTTTCCATTTGGAAAATCCAAAAATTTCTGTTCTTCACTATCTGCAAACCAAAATTTGTTTTTCTTTTTTTTTATATTGCATAATTGTATACTCAGTAAATTAGAAATGAAATATGTAACGAATAAATGTAGAATTTACTCAGAAAAATGCATTAAAAACAATTTTGAAATTGTGTCAGTGTAAAAGTCAGAATAAATATCATTGCATCATAATTGTTTAATGTTTTCTTTTCCACAAATAATCATTAGACATTATTATCGACTTACATAATTCTTCGCAATCACCTTAATGTCGAATTATTACGGGTTTTGTGTGAAATGTAACAGTCTCCGGATTCTCTTTATATGTACTCGTGTTCACAAGTGCATACACAGGCGTACCGAATATTGATCTCTGAATTATAGAAGTTTGAGCTCAAAATACGTACACTGTAAACAAGGATTACAAAGTAACTTCGGCTGAAAATCTTTAAGTTTAGCATAACTTGATAAAGGGAAAAGACATTTTAATATTGCTCTGACCTAAGGCAACTCAAGAAGTGCAATAAAATTACAAACAAAACGTTTTAAGT
This sequence comes from Ceratoteleas bidentatus, assembly GCA_022817645.1. Taxonomy (NCBI): domain Eukaryota; kingdom Metazoa; phylum Arthropoda; class Insecta; order Hymenoptera; family Scelionidae; genus Ceratoteleas; species Ceratoteleas bidentatus. The sequence goes on along the minus strand of JABFPB010006628.1, from coordinate 9,835 downwards.
TTAATTTTTGTATTACTCGTTATATTTTTACAATTTTAAACTGTGAGGATATTTTCTAACAAAACATTACCATAATTTTTCGCTCATCCTAATTGTTATTATTAGAACTGCAATTTATATCATGAGAATTGTCCAGTAATTTTGTCATTACAAATATTAATGTAACGCTAAAAAGAGTCTACGCTTAGCTCCAAGATTAACAGAGTGAATGAAAATAAATTGCGAAAATACAGCTTCCCTTCCGTCATTTTACCTTCAGCATTGACAATTAATCTGAGAAAAAATTAATCCCTCACATCGCGTGAACTCAACTAAAAAGACAGATTCAATCTTAATAATCGACACCGATATATTGTTAAGTAAAAATACGAAAATTGATGAAACAAAAATTGTGAGTCAGGGCAAAGTGGACTGCTGGACCAGACTGGACGCGGCGAAGTCGAAGCCAATTTACCTAGACAGCGTAAAAGAAGAAACGCGAAGAACGGTGAAGGAAAACAAATACATCTCGAAGTTAATTGAGAGCACGGAATCGAATTACCCCACCGAACATTTTATGAAGGAATGGCGCAAAAATGAACAAAGGATTATTGATCAATCAAAGTATTTGATTATTTTCGATGTCTGAGGGCTGCGACTTGTTTGGTATTAGATATTGGGAATGGAAGGGTGTTGCAAAGGGATTTTGTGGAATCAGTAGAAGTTAATAAATAGTCAGCAGAGTGACTTCTTTGCTGTAATGTATGACTATGTATTAACTATTACTTAGGAATTTGTAGGTTCTTGACTTAAGAACCTACAATTTCTATGAATTCCTAGTTAGGAATTCATAGATTGAATTCCTAGTTAGAAATTCATAGATTGAATTCCTAGTTAGAAATTCATAGATTGAATACCTAGTTAGGAATTCTTAGATATCTAAATCAATTATTACAGATCTATAGATACCTAACTTATATGTGAGGAATTTATAAGTACTCAATTTAGATGGATATAACCAATAACCATCCATAGTTAGAAATTTATAGAATTCTAACTCAAAGAACAGTAATCTATAGATATCTAACTCAATTACTAGAAATCTATAGATACCTAACTTATAAGGAATCTATAAGTACTCAGTTTAGATGGATGTAATTAACACCAATCCAAAGCTAGAAATTTATAGATTTCTAACTCAAAGATTATAAATCTGTAGATGCCTAACTCAGAAGTTAGGAATCCTACAGATCTTTCTACCTAACTAGTACCACAATGTAAATAAAAATTCAACAAATAATGTTTCCAAAACAACACCCTCTACGTTCCCAAACCCTTATTCCCCAAAACCTTCATTTCTTCCACTTTGCTTTCGATCGATCGGTTTTCCAAAAGTGTTTGACCTCTGCCCCCAAGCAATAAGCATTCGGGCACATTTGTAGACGTATTCACGGTTTATTCGGGACTGATAAAACGTTGCCTCTGCGTTACTGCTTCATTATCTCGGTTATTAATGAATCGGAAAATTGATAAACACCTTTATGGGTGCAAACTGAAAGCAAACGAACAATCAGCGGGTCACGAACGGGCCGTGCAATTTGTCACATCGAATAAATGAATGTCGCGTGCACGCAAAGACTCGATTGATAATAATAACAACACAACAAATAACGCGCGCGTCTCATGAATCAACTCTTAAACTTTTCTTAATGCAGATATCCGTGGACAAAGGCGCGGAGATTTATGACGAGAAGACTCTCCATCGAGAAAATGCCTTCTTTATCAGAAAGTTCGGAAAAAGTTGCCCGTAGCAGATGTTTTGTCGACATTGAATTGGCCGAGGAACGCCGCTTTCTCGGGCGACTCATTTTCGAGCTGTATTCAGATTACGCGCCGAAAACGTGCGCCAATTTTGCGGCCCTTTGTCGCGGCGCAAATGGACTTTCTTACAAGTACGCCAGCAACATTTATTTTCCAAATAATTAACACACTTGTTCGCGCAAACGTCGCGCTGTCTCTTGGCGCCGGCTCGCCATTTGTCTTCCGTCAGCGAAAATCCGATAAATTAAACAACGCGGCCTCTTTGAGATTAAAATGTGCCCGGGAGGAAACAGACAAGACGCGCGCGCGTCCTCAAAACAACGAGCAAAACAAAGAGACACTTATGGCTGACAGCGGCCGCTATAGGAAAATGAAGTAGAACAGGTTGCGCCGATAAACACCGTTACTGGGTGTCCTTGTTCGGATAGTATCATAACAGATATGCGGGACTTTGTTTTTCGATGTTGTTTTGGCGATGACGGCTTTGCTTATTGGAGATTTTTATAGACGAATGGGATGTACGTTAGTGTTGCTTTTATTTTAATGATATTTTTAGTTTTGTTTTTCTAATGCTAACGAAAGCGCCAATTTCATAAAAAATATGATTGATTAAAGCAAATTCAGATAAATATGATTGTACAATTCTCAATTCACAATATGGATGATTTCTAATAGAAGGCAAATCTGTTGAAATGCCAATTCTGTTCAGTCGACTTCTATTCCAAAGGAGAAGTGATTCCATTTAGGGAATCCAACTGCAATCCTGTACATTTCATTCAATTCTAGATCAAAAGAAATTAAAAACCTGCCTATCAGCAAAGGTTATAAATTGTTTTTTTAATTTAAAGTTTGCGGTATAGAGGCGCTCGTATCCTTTTTAAAAACACCTAATTAATCTATAACACCTTGGGACTGTCACTGTAATTCTTGTTGTTTACAATCAATACTAATCAGCTGAATTTGACCTTTGACTGTCCTTTGCTGAACTTATATTTACTCGAATTACCATCTTCCTTACACCTACTTTCCGACAATGCAATTAATGACTCGAAACGCCAATGTTTACAATTGCTGAATAAATGAAATATGTTCCAGAGGAACTCCCTTCCATCGTATCGTAACTGGTTATTGGTGTCAAGGTGGAGACGTTACAAAATTCAATGGTAGCGGAGGCACTTCTATTTACGGCGACACTTTTGAGGATGAAAATTTCGATTTGAGTCACGTAGACATGGGAGTATTATCTATGTGGAGCAACGGACCTAACACTAATAACTCGAAATTTAATCTAACGTTTAAGCGCTTGGAACCGATGGATAAACGTAGAGTCGTGTTCGGAAGAGTTATAAATGGGCTGCAACATGTGCCCACCGTGGGTGGCGAATTCGATAATATTTAATGAATTATGTCCAGGCAAATGCAATTATGATTAATAATTGTGACACTTTACAGATCGAGTATTACGGGACTCGTTACGGAAAACCGTTAAAAAAGATTATCATCTCTAACTGCGGTGTTCTGGAGTGAAGCTGAGGACAAAAAAATTGGAAATCGTGATTTTCATTGGCAAACACGCATCGCATAAACTGTTCTGAATTCGAGCAGATTATTACGTTATTGATTTTCGACTGTTACGCATTCATACGGCATATAATTGGAGCTTCAATTTTAACTTGAATTGGACTTTCATAATTTTATTCAGTTGCCGAATTAATGCGTTTAGTAGTTCCATTCGAGCTGGAGAAAAGTTCAGGTTGAGGTAAATGGAAATGTCGCCTTGAGCTGAAATCACATAGTCAGTCTTATTAAGATTTCTGTTAGGATTATGTGTTTGGAAAAGATCAGCTGGCAAATATTTGGTCGGGTCATGGGGCATTATTATGACAAGGGAGAAATTCATCACACTAACTTCTCGGATGTGAGCTTTAGAGAGTATACGTTTTTGCTGTATTTGCATGTCCTGTTTAGCCCCACAGTTACAATGTTAATCTACATCTATTGATTCCTTGCCTTTTTACAAAAACTGCCAAATATTGTTTGAAAGATTTTCATGGCATTTCCATTTACTATTAACTTGTACACTTTTCTTTCAAAATTGATAAAGTTTCAAATCGCCTCATATAGGTAGAAGTAACCATGGTAAAATAGAAAATATATTGGCATTTTACATATGTTGGCCATAAATAGAAAATTTAGTGAATATGTATCATACAAATAGGAAAATCTGTATATAGTCAATAAAAATATGGAAAATTTCTTTACTTGAACCCAAAAATTTGTTATTTGAAATTTTTGGGGGAATGTGTTTAATTAGATTAGAAAACATATACTGGAAATATATTGCCAATACGTTTTTTTTTATTAGGAAAAACTTTTTCACCTTCTTTTCCATTACAATAGTTCAACTGCAACCTTTTTCCACTGTAAATACTGTACATAGAACCAATCACTTTAATGCCAAGATTTAACGTCGCAGACAACAACAATAAACACTCCAATTGCGGAAACCATCACCTTAATCGAGAAACGAGAGAGTTAATCTACAACGAAAGCTTCCTTACCGAGGCTCGGTAAAAGGAAACAGCTGTTCGTTTGACGTGCAGAATATCAACAAGAGCGCCGCTGGCGAAAACGCAAACCTGTTTATGTTCTCGTTGCGTTTCGTTCGCCACCGCGACACTTATCGCCGCACATTGATAAACATCGTTCAACGCATAAATTTGCACAATATAGAGGCCTTTGTGTAGGCCAAAGACCCAGCATGATCAGACGACAATCGAGTGTCAACAATACGTCGGCAAAATGAACAAAATCGCCTTGAGGACGAAGGCTTTCAGGTGCAACGTAAACTTGAAAAATGTTTATTGTCCCTTTGTCGGTTTTAACGTCGTTTTTACATCCACTTTCGCAGTAAAAAGTGTAGCGCCGAGATATTATTCCAACCTAAATACGACGCACTGCTGTAATGATAGTTTGAAAGAAGTCATCAGCTTTAAAGATTCTGACATTAGTAATTGGATTGTTGAGGTATTGTTGGGAGCAATTTGATGGTAGTATTTGCGTATGTATTTAACATTTTAAGGTCAGTATTTTAATTTTGTTTCAGAAAAAAATGAAAGAGCTCTGTTTTGATTATGAACATTCAGAATCAGATAAGAAACAAATGTTTCTGAAGCTTCTTGCCACTGATTATTCTGTGGATCATGAGAAAGTTAAGAGTTTAGCTGAAAAAATATGTTCGAATCAGGTATGAAATAATGTATTTTGTATGGATTTGTAATAGCAAGATTATAATCTTTTTGTATTAACAATCTGAAAAGAATGTGAAATAATATTTTGCAAAATTCTGAAATGCAGATTCAGGCAAATTTTAGGTTAAAATTATGTAAATCAATTGTGTAAATAATTTACGTTAAATATAAGATAGGATCTAGGGTTGTTATGATTTAAATCGCGACAGTCGATTAAACGAATCAAAGTTCATTACACTTCAAAGACAAAGCAGTTTTCGAACAATAGCAATTTACATCTTAATCTTGCATGCAGACAAGTGACAAAAATTGGATTTATGCTCGAGAACGAGATTTGAAAAACTCTCTCGTGCCAACCTACCATTGGCTTTTTACAACGATAGGTCGCCTCGAAAATGGTGTTAAATTTCTCGTCGATTTAAGAACCGATATTCTGGTTAGTATAAATCTTCGTACAAAGCATCTTTTAAAGCCCATATCTCATATCATGAAATATGATCTACAAAAATAATAAGAAAATAAATCCCTCATTAAAAACATAAATCCCAGGAACTTATCTCAAAGTCCTCAGAATCCAACGAAGTCGCATCCTTACAACAACTAAACAATGAACTTAAGAACTTGTTGCTGCTTTGGTTTTCCGTGGGATTTTTGCACGTGGAACGTGTCACCTGGCAAAGTTCCTGCGACATGCTAGAAAAGGTTTGACCATCTGAAAACTTGACTCAGATTTCATGAAACTTGTTTCCAGTCTCCGTTTAGCCCTTTTGAATTCCATGTTTCAAGATTTCCAATTATGAAATGATTCATCCAATCAGAAACTGGACTGACTTGAAGCGAAGGGTCGGGCCTTACCGGAGATGCTACGTTTTCACTCACCCTTCCATGCCAAGGGAACCACTGGTCTTATTGCATACAGCTCTGTGTGACATAATTCCAGGTACAGAATGTTTCATCAATAGATTTTTTTAATCAACAATATTGATTAAATTTAATTATATTATAATATTATAATATAAATAATTATTATTTAATCAATAATAATAATATCCGAGTGGCTATTCAATTCGATTAACAAATAGAATGTTGCTTTGGGGCGGTAAAATGGTATTACATTTTTGCAGTATAAAAATGCAGTAGCTGTGACCTTATTTTTTTATTGTTCTTGCCAGAAACCGTTAAAGGCATACGAGAAGCGGAGATCCGAATGACGGGGGAGGAGAAGATACCGTCGTCGTTTCTGCAGGAAAATAAGACAAAAATAAAGGCAGCGATATTTTATTCCATCGCCGCTACCCAGAAAGGTTTGCAGGTATGAGAGGTACTTTATTCCACAGGCTGCTGTTTCTGAAACACGGGTAAAACTTGTACTAAAATAAGTTATCGTGTTCCGTAGGGAATAGAATTAGGGAATTACTTAATCAAAGAAGCTGTGCATCTGGTGAAGAGCGAGTTCCCAATGATAGACCAGTACTCGAGTCTATCGCCGATACCGAACTTCAGATTATGGCTGCTAGAAAAAACGAAATTGGGTACGATTTATTTGGGTCTGGAAGTGGATTATCAATTGGAACAAAATTTTCATTTCTTTTCATTCGTTAAAATTGTTTAATGAATCTTAAATTAATGAATTATAACATATGTACTATAAAAAAAGGAGAATATGATGAAAATGATTCTGATGCAAATGGCGTGTCTAAGCATGTCAGATTCCACAATTTAATATTTTTTAATTTATTGTTTAACAATTTTTTTAATAATTCAATAATTTTGAATGAAAGAAGGAATGACTTGAACCTTCGTCTCTTCGCAGATCCGAGAAAGATATTCACCGAATCCGAAGAAACGGAGGTGAAACAAGTTTTGCAAAGCGATGATTTGTTCCTGGGACTGAAGAAATTGTTTAGCGATTGTTTGTGGATGAATGATGAACAAATAACGAAGACCTTGAAGGACCCGTTGCTGCGTTCCTGTGCTTGGTATCTTTGCAAAGAAAAACGCCGAAATTACGCTTTGAACCCAGTGGGTGAGTTAATTTCTGAAACACTTCGATTAAATTGATCCAGAAACTGTTTGTCTTCCAAAGACACACTTTTCTCTAAATATTCATGATGTTAAAATTGAATGTCAATCAATGATAAAACTGATGAATTCACATTTGAAATTACGTGACGAACGTCAACATTTTTCAATGTACCCGAGATCTGGAACGGTAATAAGATAACGTTTTTTAAATTAATTTTAATTTTTAATTAAGCTTAGTTAAAAATAACCCAACACGTGACATTTTCACTGATATCTGATAACAAACCACACTTTTTCCGACTGATAAATTTGTGCCTCAATCTAATTAATGTCAAGAGAAACTGTTGTTAATTCGATTTAAAAATATATTCCTCGCGTACAAATTAAGAGTAACCTATTAAATGAAATGGTAAATAAATAATACGTTAAAAGCTTTTGAAACTTGAAATTGGATTATGAATTCCGTGTCAAGAATGCGCCTAAATTTACTATTTAATTCGCTATTATAATTAATTGTTTGTAAATTTTTCAAATTAAAACTCGAAGCATTTATTTAGCGAACTTTCATCTGCGCAATGGAGCTGTTATGTGGAGAATCAACTGGATGTCCGATATGTCGCCTAGGGGCGCTGCTAACAGTTGCGGTATCATGGTGAATTACAGGTGCGTTGTAACCGCGAAATGAAAATCCATAAAAAGTAAATAAAACAGTATTGCACGAGAGCTCGAGGATATTAACACATTTTAAACAATAGTTTTAAGGCAAAACATTGGGAAAGCAGAAAGTAACGGAAAGTAAAGCATTCAATATTGTTGTTTTGTTTCACAGGTACTATTTGGAAAATACGGAGGAAAACAGTCGAAATTATATCGAAAAGAAAGTAATTAAAACATCACAAAGCGTGATCGATCTAGTGAAACAGGCTGAAAGGATGAGTGTGGTTGAAGAGTGAATGTAACTTTCCGACTCATTGATTGGGATTAAGAAATAATTACTTCCGAGAGAAACTATGTGAACTGTACGATATGCGTTATTTTTGTATCTGATTGAGTGAATTAAATAAAAAGTGCAGAGATTTGTAAAATAATTTATATAAATACAAAAGAAAGAGTCGCAGTGGCTTTCTAGAAAATAATGGATTGAAAGTGAAACATAGATCTTAGCAAGAAATTTTATTGATTACTTTCTGAATTTACGTTTTATTATTAAAGATTATTAAATTTGTTCATTTATACAATAGCGGAATTGCTTCCAGCTTAGAGGCAGCGCGATGGTCTGCAGGCAGATCTGAAACAATATTAATAATATTAATATTAAACAATATTCATTTTATGCATTAATGATTCTAAACTACAGTAAATATGAGTTGAAATAGTAGATACCTGTAGTCAAGGCTGGTTTTGATGGAAAGTGGGGGGAAGATGAGGTCTGCTTTCCAGTTTCGTGTAATCTAAATGAAACTCCTTGGCTACTTTCCTCCAGTTTTGTGCATCGAAGTAGTAATAAGTACCGCGCTCGTACGTAGACGTTTTCTCTACAATTCCTAAACCTGGAGCTTGTGTTATCCAAACTTTTTCTTCCATATGATACCGCCATTCCCTACTGTACCTGCGAAACCACAGTATTACATTAAACAATCGTTGGTATAGTCATTTTCTAATTAATTTTAAGATAGTTCTGACGTAAAGTCAAATTCAAGAGACTTTTAATAAAATTATCACATAATTGTTCACTTTCACACATTTTCGTCCAATTTAAGTTATTGTAACCCAAGATATTTAAATTTTAATAATTTTAGTAAACAATTTTTGTTTGTACTTTTTGACTTTCAATGTTGGATATTTAACTTACAGTTCTGCAGCTGCTGCTAGCTGTAATACATCTCCAACATTTGTATAAAACATATAAAACAGGAGATCATCTTTATATCGATTTAACTTAACAGGCGCCAGCTTATCCCTGAAATCAAACGAATCAATTAGGATTTATGTATAGTGAAGGGAAAATGAAGGGAAAATGGAAAAGGGAAGATTTGAGAAACTAACCTTATAGATGCATTAATAAGATACTCTGGTGGGACATGGAAGTCGATATCTTGTGGCCGACACGGCGTCTCAGCCCAAGGTCCACCGAAATTCTGATACAGATTTTCCGGTGAATTGAGATTGAGTCCTAATGCTGTGAGATCCTGCCCTAACGCCAGTGACACAAGATTCGGATCTGTTTCGGCTGCTCTGATAAACGTTAAGAGTCCTACCATACCAAACTGGTCTTTGACCATACTTGCCGGTATATTTGTTACTTTTCCTGTAACAGACAAATCACTTCTATTATCCTGATGGTACACCAATTAATTAAACACAACTTTTTAATATAAAACTTTATTTTTTAAGTTTATCTTTTAGTTAGGGGCAAAAGTTACCGTATACTTGTGGTAAATCGTTGATATAAATTGCGATTTAAATCAAATCATTTGACTTAAAAAAATCAATTATTTCAATTAAACTATATTTTTCACTGCTTATTCAAGCTAAAATACTTTTAGCTTGATTTAATTTTAATTTTATGGAATAAAAAACAGACTAAAATTTATAACTGGAAATACTCAATTTTATTTCAGATTTTGTTTACATGACTTTAAATGTAATTTACATACACACTGATGCTGCTAATTTATAACACGCATATACTTTCTGTTTTTTTTTAATAAAAAAATATTTTTCTTTTAATACTATTCCAATGTCTCTTATTCTGATTC
>JABFPB010006627.1:0-11832 GCA_022817645.1 Ceratoteleas bidentatus | reverse complement strand
TCTGGGCGATGCGTAAGCATCCTTACGTTGCGCCTATCCTTCCATCCCATTAGGGGGGAATAAATTAGGGGGGAGCAAAATTTAAAACCGTACAATAAGAAAAAGATAGGAGCTAGATAAAATACGGAAGTAAGGTGGCAAGGATTCTTGCTTCACCCGAAAGTAACAAATTATTAGGGCAAGCAGGAAAATAAAATAGCACTCAGAGTGCACTAAATAAGACAGCACTGGAAGTGCAAAAAGAAGAGTAACTGAGCGCTTTTAGCACTCAGCTACCGTTAAATATTAAGTGCAAAAGCACTAAGAAAAATTAAATGTAGCGGATTACCGCACAATAAACAAAAAGTAGGCCGCGCTGAGTAGGAGCCACGCGGCCGCTAATTCAAAATCATAGCCGGTTTAACGGCAGAATTTGGTAAATACAAACGGCGCTCGGGCCATTCGCGCCAAATTAACAAAAACATATCACAAGTAAATACGTCAATTTCAAATCAAAGACACGTGTATTCAACCGTCAAGGATTCTTGACAGGCGAATAAACGAGTCAAAAGCAAACGATACTTGGGGAACAATTAATAAGGGGGGAAAAAGTTAAGTTAGCGTATATACTTTATGTACAATAACACATTTAGAATTAATAAATGACAAGTTAGGATAAAAACGGTTTTATTATTGATAACTTCCCTAATTCTTCGTAGTTGTAAGTCTTAAATTGCATGCAAGCTTTTACGTTAAATTAAAGTTTCAGTTTTAAAGAACAAAATTTTACAGTCCATTGAAACATTGTTGGCGATATCCAACAACGCTTCTTATCTCGGTGTCCTAAATGTAACAAGAAATTAGTAAGACTATCCCAAATGCTTCCCAAAAGATAGAACGAGCACCCGTAAATACTATGTAATGCAAAACTATGGATTAGTGTGTCTAACAAGAATTTAATTCCTCTGAAAATTATAAAAACTCCGAGAATTCCGGCTGTGTAAGTTCCAAAACTGACGAAACCTGTCCACATTCTACTCCAAATATAATTAGCCATACGTTCGAGAGTTTCTTCATCTATCAGGGAATGGAAAGAGATTCTTTGATTTTGGATTGAATGTCCAGAAACTCCTTTTGCTACAGTGTTCAAAATAGCTTCTCTTTCTACAGGGAACATGATTCTGTCTCTCAAATTATCCAAATCTTGAGTTGTATAAATTCCTGATGTTGCTCGTTTCTTTGGGCTCTCGTATTTCCAGGTGGAATTTCTCAGGGGTCGAAGTACATGTGGAGCATTAACACCTACTGGTCGGGGTAATATTTTGTACCATTCATCCCTTATCTGGTACATTTGCGGGATTATCGGGTTACAAGCAGTTTGTTTTTCTAAGTATATGCGTTCTGGGTGACAGAAAATAACTGTCATTCCCTTTCTTGACGGGTAATTCTAAATAGCATTCTGCAGAGTGATCCATTATCACTTCGACTGGAATACATTTTATGAAATGCACAGTTTCTCCAGCTATTACGGCCATGTGACCAGGACCTTTGAATAAGTTGTAGACGAATTCATCTGGAGCTAAAGTGGCAATCGTTAGTGAATTTCTAATGGCTTGTTTCTCTAATTCGCATTTTTGTTCTAATTGGTTAACATACATTTTTATCAATTGTCCTTCAAAATGGTAGCTTTAATAGACAATGTTTGTATTTATATATGTAAACATGTCAATATCCTTTTGTGTTATGTCCTTTAGATCGAATCTATTATCTTGAAAGTTGAATAATTCGGCTATGAATAGTTTGGGATGTTCGGTACTGAAAGCTTTATGGTTGCAGATAGATACTTCCTTGTCGCGTGCGAGTGCAAAGGTTAACTCATCATTTTTTACAACATATATTACCTGATCATATTCTTTGCTCTTGTCTTTAATTCGGCGGCCTTCAACCTTTTGAATAGTTGCATATTTGTTCTTGTTTCAACTTTCTTTTGGTACTTGGTCCCAAAATGTGTAATCGTGTATAGGGTCTATACAAGTTTCATCCTTCAATGGGTATTGGATACGCCCGATTTCAGGATATTGTCAAGTTATTGTCAAGTTTTACGGAAGCGTAATAATCTAATAGTTCAATTCGGATTTTCGCTTCTACAACATCAGAACTATATGCTCCATAATCGTCAGAGTAAGAATCACCCTTACAAGAACCATTAGTGCTTAATGTGCCAGCCAACATAATTGTACGATAAGTTGTTTGATTCGGATGTATTTATCACAGCGTGTCCTAATAAAACTGCACTTTGGTGTTGGTGCATAGAATTTCACTGTTCTCTGGTTATGGACAGTAGGTATTCTTTTATCCCATTAGATACGGCAGAGATGTGCGAATGCATCCGACAATGTTGAACGACTCGATCTACTATGACTTTGCAATGAATTACGTGGGCGAATTCATATTATACTAATTGAATCAATTGTAAAGTTACATTTTCTACTTGAACCTGTGGTGTGTTCAAGTCGCATTCTCCTACTTCGGTCAGACTAAACGTTGTAACATTCAACCTTTCTCCACTACAATCGTAACCTACTATCGATTCTATTGAAGATGGGTTTAGGAATACTAACATCAGAGTTACTATAACGATAGTCTCCAAAAATGGTGATGTTCGAGCGTTCATTGTAATATACCAAGCGGATGCAGTCACATCGGGTTGATTAGAGTTAATTGGCATTTATCTGGGTTGGTTTCTTCTCAGTGCAGCTGACATTCTTGCAAGATTTTCGTGTCTCATTCTTCGTTTCCTCTGTCATTCCGACCTGGATGGATAGCGAGCATTTGTTGAGGAGGTATTTGTCGGTTGAGTATTTCTTGTGCCAGCTTGGTTAATACAAGTGGATGTTTCTCTCTGCTGATTTCTTCTCAGGTTTGGGTTCAGATGGCTGCCTTGTCTTATTCTCTGTCCTTGTTGAGCATCTGTTGTGGTGAAGAAGCGATTGTTTGATGAACTAGTAGTTGGATTTTGGGTACTTCATCTAACGATAGTTCTGGCATAATGGCTGCATCGTCCTCTCCCTTACCTCTGACGATGGTGCGGATGTTGATGTAATTAGTGCTACCTTTCCGAATACTAGTTGGAACGGACTATGTTGTGTAGATACATTGATAGAACAGTTATACGCATAAGCTGACAAAGGAGTGGTTTTTATTTGTAAAATGCGTAAACTTTTCGCCAGATGTTTCATTAGACGACCAAGAAAATTTTTTCCTTGGTCAGTAAATACAATCTTTGGCCATCCGTATACATAGATGAATCGTTTAACAAAGGCTTCTGCTGTTGTTCTGGCAGTGGTATCAGGAATAGCGACTGCGATGCAATATTTAGTCAAAGTACATTGCATTGTCAGAGCGTATTTGTTTTGGTTTTTACTAGTCTTGAACGGACCAATCAGGTCTAAAGCTATTTTCTCAAAAGCGGAGTTTGCGCTGTCAGTGATTTCCATAGGTTGTTTTGTCTTAACTCTGACGAGTTTTCTCAACTGGCATTGTAAACATTGTTGTATAAAATTTTGTATATCTAACTTTTGATTTTGCCAATAATAATTTTGTCGTATGAGTTTGAATGTTTTATTCATTCCTTTGTGACCACAAGCTGTTGATTCGGGCACTTCCTTGATGATCTCATTCCTAACATTGCGGGGAGGTATGCTGAATATACCTTGATATAAGTATACCTTAGTAGGGATATTCATGAACAGCGTTTTTATCCGTATATTCTTCTCCACACTATGCCACTTATTTCTTCTACCACTGGAATACTTATTGATTCTACGTTTTTGAGGGAACATATCTCAAATAGTCTTTTCAGGCAGGTGGATATGTGGTCCCAAGCTGGACCGTAGTTTCTGTCCTTAGTTCCATGTTCTGTTGCGACCATTAAATGATGTTGTAAAGATGTTCCTTTGCTCCTAGTAACTATGGTTTTCAGTTGTTCTTCAGCCAGGCGTGGAATTTCAAATTTTCGAAATAATAATCGTGTTTGATAGTCTAGCAAATCTTCTTTTGAACTGAAAGTACGCTAGGTTGTCTTTACGGATGTACAAGGGATCTCTACTCTCTATTATATTATCTCCTGCAATAATTTGTTTAATGGCCAGTTCTTGTTCTTCATCTAAAGGTGAGTCAAGATTGTGTGATGGTAACGTTAATAGATTTGATTTATCAAGATTGGATGGTGGTGTCTCTGGTAGATCTGATTCCTCGAAAAACCTCTGTGGTGATAATTCCGACCTTTTTGTATTGCTATTAGGTTCTGAAGTAATTGAGTTGTGTAATTCAGTATTTTCCATTGCATCTTCTTTGATTATGTCTAAAACATCTTCGGTGACGCTGGCGTGAGGAGAGGATATTTCTGTGTTCACGATATTTCCAGGATCTTCGATTTCCAGGGGCGTTTCAAGGATGTTTGATTCTTCAGTTATTTTCTCTATTGGTTCTCGATTGGTGAGTTTCTTTCTATAGTTTTGTGGTTTATTTTGATTTTCGTTATGGTCTTCTTCGCTATCAGAATCTGAGTCAGAACTGATATTTTTTGTATGGTTTTTCGTGAGTTCAGATTTCTCTTTCCTGCTTTTCCTTTCCAGCTTTTTTTTATATTCCATTCCTTTTTCCGTTAAGGTTCTTGTTCGGTTGGAACGTCGTATTTCGCAAATTTTTATTAGTTGGATGGATTCATTATCTGGGGGATTTCTCGACAAAGCATCTGCATTAACGTTCATTTTCTAACTTGAGTTTCCAACGCGCTAGTGTTGAAGTAGGATCCTTAGTAGTTCGCATCCAGCATAGTGGTTTGTGGTCAGTAACTACAGTAAATTTCCTTCCATACACATAAGCACAAAATGTTGAAATACAGTACAAAATAGCTAAAGCTTCTTTTTCATAAGTTGAATATTTTTGTTCCTTAGGATTTAATGTCCGAGAGAGAAATGATATTGGTCTATCTTTACCTATTTCGCCTTGGCTCAAAATTCCTCCTATAGCATTGTCTGAAGCGTCGCAAGTAATGATAAATGGTTTTTCAAAATTGGGATATTGTAACACGGGCTCTTCGCAAAGTTTTTTTTTGATGTTGTCAAAAGCTTCTTGTTGTTCGTCTCCCCAGATAAAAGGTTCATCTTTGTGGGTGAGTTTTGTTAAAGGTAGGGTTAGTTTGGAGTATTTATCCAGGAATCTTTTATAGTATCCGGCCAACACGAGAAATTGTTGAACGATGACCATTTTCTTAGGCCGTGGAAATTTAGAGACGGCTTCTAGTTTCTTAGGATCTGGTCTCACTCCATCTTTACTGATTATGTGTCCTAGATAGGTAACTTCCTTTTCCAAAAATTTGCATTTATCCGGTTGTAATTTTAAGTTGGCTCGTTTCAGACAATCCGCTATTTTCATATACTTTGTTCTATGTTCCTTTAATGATTTAGCATAGATTACTAGGTCGTCGAAATATGTGAACATTTCTGATGTTTGTAATCCACAGAAGAGTTGAAATTAATCCATTAATCGTTGAAAAGTGGCCGGAGTGTTCTTTAATCCGAATGGCATCCTTGCAAATTGATAATGTCCTCTTTCGACAGAGAAACTTATTTTAATTGCATCTGCGGGATCCATTCTGATTTGGTGAAATCCTGAGGCTAGGACAAAAATTGAAAAATATTCTGCTACGCCTAGTTGATCGAGTATATCAACCATATTTGGTACTAGTCACCTATGGTTTTTAGTTTAAGGCCCTGAAGTCCAGTACAAGTCGCCATCTTTTTTCCCCAAGGGAGTTCGGCTTTTTGCTTACAATCCAGACCGGTGAGGAATATGGAGAGGTTGAATGTTCTATTGTTCCTTGATTTAACATATCTTCTACCTGTTTCTGAAGTTCGGCCTTAAAATTTCTGGGAAGCGATATTGTTTTACGTGAATAGGGACATCGTCTGTTGTCTTTATTTTGTGTGTAACTAGTTGTGTTGCAGACAATTGTTCTCCAGAAATATGATATAAGTCTTGCGTCTTCTTTACTAAGTCTTCTTCTATTCTTTCTTCTTCATTTAAATGATCAAATCTCATTATTTTCATTAGTTTATCATACGTTCTTTATTTCCTTGTATTTCGTTGGTCTTTTCTGTGACCTGTGTTTGGGAGTTTTCTATACTTCCCTTGTTTTTATGTGAGACATATAAATTATCCTCTTTTCCTAGGGTATCACTGTAGCCGTAGTATTTGATTTTTGTGTCACCAGAGACTTCTGTTGAGTTCACATAGTGACATTGATGAGACTGTTTTTTTGAATCATGTTAATCTTAAGCGAGTTCGTAGTGCAAACCTTTGATGTTAATACCCGGGTGTTGATTGTAAGCGAACTCTCATTTTTCGGCATGTCCCAAAAATCTTGGCTACAATTTTCAAAATCTTCTATTTCTTCTAGTGGATGGTTGGAATATTAAACTCATATTCTTCTTCAGTTGTATTCACGATTGGTAGATACATCTTTCCATTTTCACTTCTAACAAATGCATTTCCATAATATATTCCTGGGAAAGGAGACTGCCTAGGTAAATAACTCATTTTGAAGTTTTCATATATATGCTACCTGACGTGTTCTGGGTGGTATTTCTAATGTTATCTGTCTGCAAAACTTACGTTTCCTGCCTTTTATGACCAAACATTCGTCTGCATAGTTAATCTCAGATCCTAAGATACCATCTTGTGAAATAGGGAAATCGTCTGGAACTATACAGGGTGTAACGAAATTCGAGGGCCAAATCGCAATCACGAAATCTAGGCAAAAAGTTAGACACAAAAAAATCTTACAAAAATAAATTACAATGGTCTGACTGAGTAATTCACGAAAAATAAAACTTCTAAATTTCAAACGTGTGTGATAGCTGTGTGATACGGCAATTGACAGGAACTAACCTAAAATATTGTTCGCAACATTAATTCAAATATAAATTCATTTTTCGTTCAATAAAATCACAGCAATAAGATTTTATCATACGAAACGCAAAACTTACATACATTTGTGAATTTTTTTTAAACATTAATACATTTTATGTCAAAAAATTAAAAATGGATAATAGCAAAAAGTCTTTAATTAACTTTACAGTGTTCCCTTACGATGTAAAACTTCCAAATTTTTCTGCGATAAATATGAATTGCGCCCGATCTGTGGACATAATTTGGTCCATTAAACTCTTCCGGAACATGGAGAAAAAAATTTATGAATATCATTTATCAAGAAAAAAAATAGATTTTACAGTGTTCCCTTACGATGTAAAACTTCAAAATTTTTCTGCGATAAATATGAATTGAACTCAATCTGTGGACGTAAATTGGTCCATTACATTCTTTCGGAACACGGGTAGCGAAATTTATGAAAATCATTTATAAAAAAAATGCTTTTACAGTGTTCCCTTGCGATGTAAAACTTCAAATTTTTCTTTGATAAATATGACTTGAACCAGATCTGTGGAAGTAACTTGGTCCGTTACTTTCTTACGGAACATAGAGAAAGAAATTTGTTATAATCATTTATAAAAAAGAAGGTTTTACAGTGTTCCCTTACGATGAAAAACTTCAAAATTTTTCCTCCATTAATATGAATTTCGCCCGATCTGTTGACATAATTTGGTCCATTACACTCTTCCGGAACATGAATAAAGACAAATGTGAAAATCATTTATCAAAAAAATTGCTTTTAGAGTATTCCCTTGCAATGCAAAACATCAAAATTTTTCTGTGGTAAATATGAATTGCGTCCGATCTGAAGGCTTAATTTAGTCCATTACACTATTCCGGAACATAGAGAAAGAAATTTGTTATAATCTTTAAAAAAAATGCTTTTACAGTGTTCCCTTGCGATGTAAAACTTCCAAATTTTTCTGCGATAAATATGAATTGAGCCCGATCTGTTGACGTAATTTGGTCCATTACACTCTTCCGGAACATGATTAAAGACATATGTGAAAATCATTTATCAACAAATTGCTTTTAGAGTGTTCCCTTACGATGTAAAACTTCGAAATTTTTCTGCGATAAATATGAATTGAACCCGATCTGTGGACGTAATTTGGTCCATTACACTCTTACGGAACACGGGTAACGAAATTTATGAAAATCATTTATAAAAAAATGCTTTTACAGTGTTCCCTTGCGATGTAAAAGTTCAAAATTTTTCCTCGATAAATATGAATTGCGCCCGATCTGAAGGCTTAATTTGGTCCATTACACTCTTCCGGAACATGGAGAAAGAAATTTGTTATAATCATTTATAAAAACAATGCTTTTACAATATTCACTTGCGGTGTAAAACTTCAAAATGTTTCTACGATAAATATGAATTGTGCCCGATCTGTGGACGTAATTTGGTCCATTACACTCTTTCGGAACATGGAGAAAGAAATTTATGAATATCATTTATCAAAAAACGATAGATTTTACAGTGTTCCCTTACGATGTAAAACTTCAAAATTTTTCCTCGAAAAATATGAATTGCGCCCGATCTGAAGGCTTAATATGGTCCATTACACTCTTCCGGAACATGAAGAAAGACATATGTGAAAATCATTTATCAAAAATAAAATAATTTAGCGTTTTCGGAAAATTGATTTTTGAACACTATTTTCCCGTTGGCGAATTCGCCAATACCCAATACTGAAAATTTGAATTGGACATCAATCAAATACAAATCAACCGATTGAATAGTACATTACGCACCAAGGGCGGTTGCGCCCGAGGTGAATACGACATTTTATGGACCGTGGGGGAAGTCGGTAATGGGTCTATTATTGTCCTAGGACAATAATGAACCATTACTGCCCCGCTTGCGGGGCAGTAATGCCTTCATTATGGGCAGTAATGCCTTCAATATTGATTTTTGAACATTATTTTCCCGTTGGCGAATTCGCCAATACCCAAAACTGAAAATTTGAATTGGACATCAATCAAACACAAAGCAACCGATTGAAAAACGATTTACGCTTTCCGAAACACTTTCCCGCCGAGATTAATTTAGCATTTTCGGAATATTGATTTTTGAAAGTTACTTTCCCGGAGTCGAATTCGGTAAATCCCCAAATCTAAAAATTTGGATTGGAGATCAATTAAACACAAAGCATTCGATTGAAAAAAAGTTTCCGCTTTCCGAAACTCTTTGCCGCCGAGAATAATTTAGCATTTTCGGAATATTGATTTTTGAACATTATTTTCCCGGTGGCAAATTCGTAAATACCCAAAACTAAACTTTTTAATTAGATAATAATCAACACAAATCAGCCGATTGAAATACTGTTTCCGCTTTCCGAAACTCTTTCCCGCCGAGAGTTATTTAGCGTTTTCGGAATATTGATTTTTGAAAGTTATTTTCCCGGTGGCGAATTCGCCAATACCCAAAATTGCACGCTTTGATTCGACATCAATTAAACCAGAAGCAACCGATTAAAAATCTGTTTCCGCTTTCCGAAACTCTTTCCCGTCGTCAATAATTTAGCGTTTTCGGAATATTGATTTTTGAAATTTACTTTCCTGGTGTCAAATTCGTCAAATCCCCGAATCTAAAAATTTGGATTGGACATCAATCAACCACAAATCAACCGATTGAAAAAATGTTTCCGCTTTCCGAAACTCTTTCCCGCCGAGAATCATTTAGCGTTTTCGGAATATTGATTTTTGAAAGTTATTTTCCCGGTGCAAAATTCGCCAATATCCAAAACTGAAAATTTGAATTGGACATGAATCAAACACAAAGCAACCGATTGAAACACTTTTTCCGCTTTCCGAAACTCTTTCCCGCAGAGAATAATTTAGCGTTTTCGGAATATTGATTTTTGAGAATTATTTTCCCCGAGGCGAATTCGCCATTATCCAAAACTGAAAATTTTAATTGGACAACAATCAAACATAATGCAACCGATTGAAAAACTGTTTCCGCTTTTCGAAACTCTTTGCCGCCGAGAATTATTTAGCGTTTTGGAAATTTTGATTTTTGAAAGTTATTTTCCCCGTGCCGAATTCGCCAATATCCAAAACTGAAAATTTGAACTGGACATCAATCAAACACAGAGCAACCGATTGAAAAACTGTTTCCGCTATCCGAAAGTCTTTCCCGCCGAGAATTATTTAGCGTTTTCGGAATATTGGTTTTTGAAAGTTACTTTCCCGGTGTCAAATTCATCAAATCCCCAAATCTAAAAATTTGGATTGGACATCAATCAAACACAAAGCAACGGATTAAAAACCTGTTTCCGCTTTCCGAAACTCTTTCCCGCCGAGAATCATTTAGCGTTTTTGGAATATTTATTTTTGAAAGTTATTTTCCCGTTGGAGAATTTCTAAATACCCAAAACTGAAAATTTGAATCGGACATCAATCAAACACAATGCAACCGACTGAAACACTTTTTCCGCTCTCCGAAACTCTTTGCCGCCAGGAATAATTTAGCGTTTTCGGAAATTTTTGAGAATTGTTTTCCCCGAGGTGAATTCGTCAATATCCACAACTGAAAATATGAATTGGACATCAATCAAACACAAAGCTACCGATTGAAACACTTTTTCCGCTTTCCAAACCTCTTTCCCGCAGAGAATAATTCAGCGTTTTCGGAATATTGGTTTTTGAAAGTTATTTTCCAGGTGTCAAATTCATCAAATCCCCAAATCTAAAAATTTGGATTGGACATGAATCAAACTCAAAGCAACGGATTAAAAAACTGTTTCCGCTTTCCGAAACTCTTTCCCGCCGAGAATTATTTAGCGTTTTCGGAATAATTATTTTTGAAAGTTATTTTCCCGGTGCAAAATTCCTAAATACCCAAAACTGAAAATTTGAATTGGACATCAATCAAACATAATGCAACCGATTGAAAAACTGTTTCCGCTTTTCGAAACTTTGCCGCCGAGAATAATTTAGCGTTTTCGGAAAATTGATTTTCGAAAGTTATTTTCAAAAAATTACTTTCAAAAATCAATATTCCGAAAACGCTAAATAATTCTCGGCGGGAAAGAGTTTCGGAAAGCGGAAACAGTTTTTTAATGGGTTGCTTTGTAATTGATTGTTAACAAATTAAAACGTTTAGTTTTGGATATTTGGCAATTTTATATATATATTATTCATAATAATAATAATAATATTATTATTCATAACATATTATTATATCTTATTCCAGCGAACTACGGACAATCCGACCCGCGGTCATGTCACGGATTTGCGCCAAATACTTTTCCCCCCATTTCTAAATATAATTTAAAGAAGATATACCAAGTATCCGAATTTTTGCGCAAAGATATAGCAGCTTCAAGAATTATTTAATTTTCAAGAAACTCAATTTACACCCCTTATTTAAAAAAATCGTAAAAAGCTTCAGTATTGACCGATGTTGACGTTTTTAGCGGAACTTTATCTTAAAATGTATACATTTTAACGTAATCTTATTGCCAAGATCATATTAAAATATACGATATATCAAAATAACCCACGATATATCAAAATAACCCAATTTTTATGAAAAACGTTCATTTTCAAACTAAAGTTTCGACGTCGTGTAATAAAAATAAAGCTATAACGACTAGCTCATATTAATCTACACACTTTGGCCTTTAGTTTGTTGTATCCAAAGTCATTTGAAGGGCAATTTCAAGCAGAGATATTTCGAGTTAAAGATTTGCAAAATCGCTAAAAACCGTAAAATTGGCATTTTTCAGACGCATTTTTTTCCAAGTAAGTCATCTTCTATTTCAATGATCTTTTGCGGAATCTATCGGAAATTTCACAGAGAATATAATCCCAAAGTTTCGTCTTGGTTTTTCAAGTTGTTGCAGA
>JABFPB010006626.1:0-11835 GCA_022817645.1 Ceratoteleas bidentatus | reverse complement strand
TGATTGGTTACAACCAATAGGTTTTATGTAGAATGTATTGGAGTTTTTGAAGAAACGCAATATAAATTGAAGAATATATATTGGATTCTATTGGTTTTCGTTTGCTGGGTCATCACTTTCCCACGGGAATTTATCTGAGGAACGAAAGGTTTCAAAATCTAAAAACCACCGTTTTTGCAAACACTTGGACAAACGTCACATTTATTAATATTAATCGATAACAAACAGGGCAAACCTTATTCTCGCGTGAAAAAGTCGTCTCGTACAAACGTTTACGGACCAACGCCCTAAAGTACAATCCACTATTTCGACGCCTGAGTATTGTACTCCCTCTCCGTGTCCACCTCCCCAAACCGCGGCCGCCGCTGGCCCTCTCGGCGCGAAATAAAAAAAATATATCCACGGCTACCTCTGCCTCGAAACCAGCGGCGGCCGCCTCCCGGTTTTCCTCGGCTAGACCGAACCAGGAAGGACCCTTGCTGCTTCGTGTGACGTGGAAGACCGCGAGCCTCCAAAAGTTGTACAAAAATTTGCGTGACAATAATAAATTAGCGCGTACCGTCGGCGACGATACGGAGGAATGACGTTACCTAACCGAACATTGCACAAACCGAAACCCAAGCAACGCCGAGGGCCGATTTTCGATTCGCTGACAAATTCTCGACGTTGTATCAGTCTTCGTTTGCATGCACCAAGTCTCGCCTCTATTTCCGGGCCGTTCGACGGCGAAACTGGGAATTACTTTATAATTATTATTCTATAATCAGACGCAAATTGGTTTCCGCCGTCGAACGCCCGGAAACCTGCACGCTAAGTACGCTAACAGTGAGATAAAATGTGTGTAAACGTGTGATTCTCGATGGGGAAACGCTTCAATAAATTATGCCTTTTTTTGCGTTTTCTGTCCTTTTCGCGTTACTTCGTCACTAGAGTCTGTCGGGTGGGGGGGAGTTAGAAGAAGAGCGTGCTCATGCCGCCCATCTCGCTCTGTTCTTTGACGAAGATCTCGAAGTACTGGTAGATGATGGTGACGGCGAGGAGGATGCCGGTGCCGGAGCCGATGGCGCCGAGGAAGTCGGCGAGAACGGAAAGGGCGCCGATACAGAGACCGCCGAAGGCTGCGGCGGTGGGGATGTAGCGATTGAGTTCGTGGATGAGCGAAGTTTTGCGGTGGCCAGGCATAACCATCTGGGAGTCCCGCAGTTGTTTGGCGACCTGAAATTGGGATTAGAAAATGAAGAAAATGATGTTTTTTCAGAGTTTACTGGTCATAAATAGTGTAAAAACGTTTAAAAAACGTTTATTCAACGTTTATTCAACGTTTATTGGACTTAAATCGTTTAAAAAACGTTTATTAAACGTTTATTCACGGTTTAACAAACGTTTATTGGACTTAAATTGTTTAAAAACGTTGAATAAACGTTTATTCAACGTTTAATAAACGTTTATTGTACCTAAATCGTTTAAAAACATCTATTAAACATTGAATAAACATTTTATAAACGTTTATTAAACGTTTAATGACTCCTTAATGTTGAAAAATGAACATTTCTTTTCATTTTTTAAGTTTTGCAGCTTTTCTTACATCCTTAGCAGAGCTTCCAGAGATTTCGATCCACGTTTTGGAGAAAAAGGCGCAGGAACCCAACATGAACATGATGTACAAAATGGCGTGAACTGGGTCCTGGAGAATGTGGCCGACGGACTCAGGAGGTGATAAATAGTAGCAAAGTCCACCAACGGGGTACGATCTCGCAGGACCGCCGCCACTGACGTCCGACCAAACTCCGAGGAGGTTGACTATGAGGTTGCCTTCGAACTTGAAGGCGAGCATCTGCGAGATGACGTAGAGGTTGGAGACGAGGGCGGACTGGAGGATGATGGGGATGTTGCTCGTGTAGAAGAGCTTGATGGGGTAACTGCTTTGCTGGCCGCGGTATTTCTTCGAGGTGATGGGAAGGTCCACTCGGAATCCCTAAAAAGACATTGGGAGAGGACATTAATTTATTATAAACAATTTTAATTTTGACAAATTAAAAACATTTGAAAACTTTTATAAATTTTTGAAAGTTAAAAAATTTTTCAAATTTAATACTTTTTTTAATTTTTAATTGATGAAATTGTATGAAATATTTGAAATTTTGTTAAATGTTTGATTTTTGAAGTTTTTTTAACAATTTTGAAAATTTTGAAATATTTTGGAATTTTTTTAATTGAAAATTTTTTAAATAGAGATGATTTCTCATGAAAACTGATATGAGCCTTTTTCATGGGAAAAAAATGTTGCAAAGAACCAAAAGAGAGGATTCAATGAATCTCCCTGAAAATGGCCATTGCAGTTTTTCTTCTTCCACTTGCGACAATCTCATTGCAGTTGAGCAAAGGATTGGTAATAGGTGGAAGGTCACAGTCTTATTTTTTTTTTCATGTTTTTTTTCAATCGTGGTATCGCACCTGGAAGTATATGACTATGGCAAAGATGAGGATAGTGGCGAGAAGGTTCATCAGATTTGGCAGGTTCTGTCTGTAGAATGCTTCTCGAAGAGCACGAACTTTGTCTTGTCTGGTGGCAAGGAGGTGGAAGAGTGCAACTACAGCTCCCTCAAATTCAGTTCCCCTTCCTGGAAATAAGTTACATTTTTTTAATTTCTATTTTTTATTTTATTTTAATTATTTCATCAACAATTAATTAAAAACATTTTATTTTAATTTATTTCTTAAATTTTATGTTTTTTATTTTATTTTTATTTAGTAATTAAAAGAAATGTTATTTTATTTTATCATGACTTTTTTCATTTTATCAATTTAATTTGTTTATATTAATTGATTAAAAATGAATGTTTTTAGTTGATTTAATTTGGAACGTGCAAAGAAGTTTATTTAACAAAAGTTCACCATTGTTAACAGTGGCTGGAGAGAATGCTTTCCAGACAATCGTTTCACAAATGTTCGTGGCAATGAAGAGGGAGATACCGCTTCCCAAACCATATCCCTTTTGTAACAGTTCATCGAGCAACAGCACGATTAAACCTGCGACGAACAGTTGGATGATGATCAACAGGCAGACTCCGGCTCCAATTTCTGCTGGGTCTCCGTACATTCCTGAGAGAACGTAGAGGATGGCCTGACCCACTGTGATCACCATACCAAATACTGCAAGACAATTTTTGTTATTAGTATTTTATTCATTAAAAATGCATTTTGTCATAAATTAAAATTAATTTAATTATTAATTATCTCTTAACTGTTCATTTAATTAAGGGTCACAAAAAATAAAAAAATAAAACATTCTTGAAAAATACAAATTAATGTTTATGAATTATTTATCAATATTGATGGAAAAATAGTGTAACTTTGTAATTAAAACTTTTATAGTTGTCGAAATTTTGAAAATTAAAAAAATTGTTTGAAAAAGTTTGAAATTTTTTAACATTTTTTGAAAATTTTTTGAATTTTTTGAGAAAAATTGTATACATTTTTGTGCTCCATTGAAAAGAGCTCTGTCCTTCTGGGTATCACCGACTTCGATGATTTTAGTTCCGGCCAACAGTTGCATGATGAGACCAGAAGTCACGATAGGAGAAATACCCAGCTCCATAAGCGTTCCCCTGTTTGACGCGAGGATAACACGGATCCAGTAGAAAGGATCCGCACTGTCCGAAGACATGATTCCGAACAAAGGTATCTGAAAAAATTGCCTCGTTATAATTTATATATCAAGTGACTTCAGTCACCAGACTTTAAAAAAAAAAAATCAATGATTTAAATCAGACAATATTTTTTACTTGTTACACCAGAAAAATTCAATTTATAGAATAAAAAACAGACTAAATATAAATTATTTTCTTAATAATTTTCCTTTAATAGTAAATAATACTACAATTTATAAACTGAATTATTAAATTTAAAATGAAAATAGTAATGAGAAAATATTTTGTGCCCATTTCATAAGTTTGTAACTTTATCGAATTACAAATAATAAAAGTAGAAAACAATTATTGTTTTGTAAAAAATAATTGTTTTCTACTTTTATAAGTTAACTTTTATAAGTTTAAACAAATAAATTTGATGAATTTGATTTTTTAATCATAATTTTTATTAAAACCATAGAATAAAAAGAAAGTTCTCTTCCCATACCTAAAACCCCATCATCGTCAAATCATTTTTAATTTGTTATCAAACTATGATGTAAATGAATTTTTAATGAATTTCTATTTAAAAAATCTAAAAATAAAAGTCCCATTAATTTATCACAATACATAACTCAGATTCTGATATGATAATGATCCTACGTTTATCTACTCCAGGTTTTGTTTATCTCCAGAGGTATTCAATATGGGTTCACAATGCATTAAAATAAAAATAAAAAATTCAATTAAAATTTCGATAACTACCCAAATTTAGAGATAAATACTTTATAAATAAAATCCTTTAACTTTTATAAATAAAAAAAACACGTTGCAGTCTCAAACAAAATAAACGATGCATAACTAATGATAAGTTAATAACACAAAAGAAATAACAAAATCAAACAGCCTTTCACAATTCTTCACATGTGGCAACATCGCCAGATTTGACGTTCCCAGTCAGCTAATGCCCAAAACCTAACGGTACATATTGTAGGGCCATCCACTTTCCCAGACCCGAATTCCGACCCGAAACCTCTCCGCCCCTAAACTTTTCCCCGAAATCCCCCAAACCCACCCCAAAACTACTCAAACCCACTAACTTTTCTCTCATAAACTCAAACTCCAAACTCTCTTTCCGACTTACCTGACAGCATACTAAGAAGATGAACAGCGTAATCGCCGTCCACAGGACCTTCTCTCGGAATTGGATCTGAAAGCACACATATTGTCCATCAATCCAACCCAAAAACCATACAAACCATCCCAATCCCACCAAAAAAAGGTAAAATCTTCAATCAACAAACTACCACTTTTTTACCTCCCCAAAATATACACATATATATACAAATGTTTATAAAAAAAAAAAAGAAAAAAGAAATATGATTTTGAAACCAAAATTTATTCCCAATCCCGCTGGAAATAGCCGACCATACGGGACGCGTAAAAATATCGCTTACCTTTCGCTGCGGCTTGCCGATTTCCGGCAGTATGCTGCAGAACGGCTTGATCACCTCTAGGAACTTGACTGCAACGAGAAAAGCAAATCGCAGGGTGAGACGCGGCGATCGGGAGGCGCTTGTCAAAGGGCCGCCGGGAGGTTAGCGGAAAGGGGTTCGCGAGGGTGATTCGGGGAGATTTTCGTTTGTCGAGACACTTACTGCCCATGGTGGCGGCTGACAGCTGCGATCCGGTTCGGCTTCGGTGATCGTCGCGCGGTGCTCGGCTGGGAATGACGGAGTGAGGCGCTGCGGCGGGCGGCTAATGGCAGCGAGTCGTGGCTCGTGGCCCGCGACACCGACACGTATCAATACGACGCCGTCACGTGACCTGATGATGTTGGCGGCCACCGGGCGCTTCGGCGTGCGCGGCGCCGAGCGACGCGACACCTGCCGGAAACGCGCCGAAACTGTTTGGAATGCATTCGTAAAGATTGGACTCTGTTTTACCGACTGATGGTAAAGTGGGAAATGTTATTACCATCGGTCGGTAAAGTAGCAAAACGACCCTCATGCTTCGGACGATGTTTGGGTCTGTTTTACCGACTGATGGTAAAGTAGAGCATAAACAATTATCGGTCGGTAAGGTAGAGAAATGTCTCGGAATGGCTTCGGGTGAAGTTGGGGTCTGTTTTACCGACTGATTTGTCTGTTTCACCACTTCGGGCGAAGTGGGAGTGTTGCTTACCATCGGTCGGTAAAGTAGATCGCTTCAATTATTGGTTTAATATGATAATTGAGTTATTTGAATTAAAAGTGTTTTCATCAATTTTAATTCAGTGGTGTAACTGAATTAAAAGTCCCAATTTGTTTTCTAAAGGTTTCGAGATTTGAAACGACTTTCAGGGATGAGAGATTTGGAGGTTAAGGGGAATGGTGACAGTTTGAGGAAGGAAGGGGGATTGTGAAACTGTTTTGAAGGTGTAAAGGTTCGGGATGGAGTGGAGGAGAAGAAGAAGAGGAATGCTGGAGTTTATGGAGATTTTGTGGTTTGAGTTTCATTGGGATGGTGCGATTCATGGATCACCGAACGACCTCCTTAATACATGCGGATCATCTGACATTGAATAAAGTGGTGGATGCTTGAACACGTAACAATATCAAAGAGTTTGCATATACTCGAAGAGAAGACAGAGTTGGTTCAAGATTGGTACAAGGTCTGAATGCCCTAGTAAGAAGTAACAGATTGGGAATATGTGGCCATTGTACGAAGGTGCATTAAAGTGACTAATTATTTTAAAGTTCGAGCTTGTAAGCCTTGACAAAGTATTCGCTTTTAATAGAATTTTTATAAAATTTATAAAATGTATAAAATTTAAATAATTTTATACAATTATTTAAGATATTTGTGCGTTTTAATTATTTCCCAGATTTCTAACTTTTGGAAGTAAATTTTTTGGTGAGAAACCCATATTTCCAAAACTTAAAAAAAATTTCTTTATTTTGACTTTTTTTTGGAATTTTCAAAATTAATTTTTTTTTACTTTAGCACTGATAAATCACATTAATGATAAAAACTGATCTTGTCTAACAGAAGTTTTTGCATAATAATTTATTTCTTGTTAGTTTTTATTTCTCAATAAAAATTGCAAGGAACGATATGCATTTATAACATCTTAATTTATAAAATAGCATAGTTATCTCGTTAAGCTCCAAGGCGCAGGATATTACGTTCGAATACTAAACGAATGAAAATGTATTACATATTTGACTGTTTCAGAATGAAATGTATTCTATCATCAGCGATTGTTACGTCCACGATTATCGATTATATAACAGTCTATTAATATTGAAAGGATCCCAAAGAAATGTTACAAAACATTTAGTGGAATCATTTTTTAATGATAAACAAGTTCTGATAACCAGTTTCTTTAATACGTGCAATGTTTATAACAAAAATCTCGTAAATCAAGTTAAACGTAAAAATAATTTTTTTTATAATTTAAAAAACCTTTCTGAAAGTATCGATTCTCTGCAGAGAAACAATTAAACACCATTTTTTATTTTTTATTACATATTTTTTATTTTTATTGTATTGGAATAATTATAATCTGATATTAATGATATATATAAATATCATTTGAATTGTACTCAATATCATATACTACATTTAGTTTCCTTAGGTGGTATTTTTTTATAGAACTGAAAGATAAACTTCATTTTTTCTGCACCTTTATAAAAAACATCGTACTATATCAATAAGTACTATTCAAGAGTGATATATATCGTCAGTATTACATTTTCCTATTATTGTGAAATTAGCTACTTTGGCTACTGAAAGTCCGCAAAAAGAGGTCGTTTCTTACACGTGTCACAAAAAATCTATTATAAGTGACGGAAACCCTTTAAATACCGACATAAATCTCTCAGTATGACTTTAGTACCTATCCCCCCACTCTGCATTGTCCCAAGAGACTGTCGCATAGTTTACACATATTATACCATCATTCCAGCCTGGTCCGAAGTTTATGCAAATTTTGCACCAATTCAGATCTGCCAAAAATGTATAGAAAAATTCACCAAAATCTTGCTAAAAATAAGTTTGTCAAATGAACTTTTGAATTTTCATACATTTCAGTAAATATTGTCTATTATATTGTTTACATTATATTTTCATATATTATAATAATTTACAATAAAAATATATAAATATTATTTAATATAAATATATTTGACATACGTATATATTTTATGCGAATATATTGAAAATATGTAATTATTGATAACAATATTGATAATAAATTGTATTACTTATTCGTTAAATTATTTTTTACTAATACATACTAATTTTTTTTCTTACCTTTAACCTTTCCAAATATGCAGTTACCAAATTTTTTTTGTTTCTTTCATATCTTATTCCATTCTGTATGTTAATATTACTGAAAATTATTATTAATTTATTATAGTAATTTTCGCTACTTATATTATATTTCTAATATATATTTATTATATAAATGTACATTTGGAAAGGAAATATCCCGTTTATTTGTAATCAATAAATAAATAATTATAATAGAAAAAAGTTTACAAAATTAAAAAAGTTCACCCATAATATAGTTAAATAACTAATATGCAATTTATATAAATTGTAGATTAAAAAAATGGTACTGGAATAATATCATTTGAATTCTGAACTGTTCAATCTTTAAAGTGAATTATTGTATTACTATTTATGACATTTTTATTATATATTTATTATATATTTATGACATTTTTCATCAATTCATATTAGGAAAAATAAAATCAGAAACAAACAGCTTTTTCTGATTTTATCCAGAATGTATACAAAAAATATATCAAGGAATCTATGAAAAGTTAAAAGTTCATATGACAATGAGTATAATAATTTGCTTCGAATCTGGAAAAACGTTTCCGGAATGCTTTGACGCAAAAACGGACAAACTGTTAGGAACAAAAAAACGGGAAATAGATTCGATTAGCTTTTTTGCAAAATAAATCTCCAAATAAATTTGAGCTTCCGGACTTGATCGAAGCGTCAATCCATAATTCACATTTTTTCGCGTTCTGACGCACACTGGGACTCGAATTGAGTCACTTTCAGGCATTTTTCGGAAACTGTTCCGCGTCACGAAACGGATTTCTATTTTTGTCCGAGGTCGATTTGCCGACTTTTCAAAAATGGCCATTTTTGAAAAATGGCCATTTTTGGCCATTTTTCATTATTTTAATTTTATTAAGAAAAATAAAATTAAAATTAAGAAAATTTTAATTTTATTAAGAAAAATAAAATTAAAATTAAGAAAATTTTAATTTTATTAAAATCGCGGTTTCTTAATTTTAAGTCAATTTCACGCAAAATCACTCTGCTCCACTTTTCCTTCAAAAACGCCCAGTTTCCTCTCCGAAAAAACTTATTTTCGAACGAAAAGGCGTCGGGACTTTTCATCTCCAAATGTGATTCCCGTGAAAATCTTCATTCATCAATCCCAAAGGCGTTCCCGAAAAAAAGTAGTGCGATCGGAAAAACAAAGCGAAAAAAGGCGAACGAAAACGCGCTAAAGTTCATTCTATGCAAATCGAACATATTTTTTCCCGCCGCGGCGGCATCGAAAAGGTACGGGATACGGTTACGCAAATTAAGGAAGACCTTTTCTGAATCATAAAAATGTAAAATTTTCTCTGTAAACACTCGTATCCATTACGTCGCGATTACATAAAGGCCTTAGAAGTCATAATTTATTCCGGCGAATTAAATATGCACATCAAATATCTAAGCGCGATTACCGAAAATCGTGAAATAATGGCTGATTAGAGAGTTTTGTTTCGGTTAATTGGGTAATTTTTAATTGGACATGAGTTTCGTCAAGTTTACTCGGAACCGTTCATTTGCGCAATCATTTTTGGTCCCGGTTTTTCGCCGCTTAATCCGTAAACACGTCATTTACTCTCGACGCTTCCTCCCGGCGTCACGCAATATTTTTATTACAAATGGCTTTCGTCAAACACAATACGGCAACCCGTGCCGCGCTTCTAATTATAAACGCTTTTCGAAATGGGTTTCGAAAATGCCGCCGTTTGGTCACCACGCGCCTGAATTAATTTGAAGGCCCGCATTTGCACACAATTGTCCATTTCGGTGTTCGGCAATTTCGACAAATTTGTACCGAATTAATGTACAAGCACATCGCCAAGATCAGACATGCGATCGGTTTCCTCGTTTCGTTTTCAGAAGTTCGAATTGAGTCGAAATGTTAAAGAAATAGCTTTTTTTGTTCAAAATTAACCAGTATATGAAAACATTGGGAATCTATTGGAAATATATTGAAAATATAATGAGAATATATTGGGAACATATTGAAAATATATTGAAAATATATTAATAATATACCGGGAATATATTGAAATTTATTGGGAATATATTGGGAATGTATTGGGAATAGATTGGAAATATATTGAAAATATAACGGGAATTTATTGACATATAATGAGAATAGATTGGGAACATATTGAAAATATATTGAAAAAACGGGAATATATTGGAAATATAATGAGAATATATTGGGAACATATTGAAAATATATTGAGAATGTATTGAAAATGTAATGGGAATATATTGAAATTTTATTGGGAATATATTGGGAATGTATTGGGGATATATTGAAAATATATTGGGAATATATTGAAAATATATTGAGAATATACTGGGAATATATTGAAAATATAATGAGAATGTGTTGGGAACATATTGATAAAAATATTGAAAATATATTGGGAATATATTTAAATTTTATTGGGAATATAGAAAACATATTGGGAGATTATTGAAAATATATTGGGGATATACTAGGAATATATTGAAGATATAATGGGAATATGTTGGAAATATATTGGAAATATACTGGGAACACATTGCAAATTTAATGGGAATATATTGCAAATATATTGAAAATACATTAGGGATATATTGGGAAAATACTTGGAATATATCGGGAATATACTTGGAATATATTGAAAATACAAAAGGAATATATTAAAAATATTCTCTGCATATATTGGGAATATACTGGGAATCTATCGAAACTATACTGGGAATGTATATTTCCCATACGGCCAAAACATTCCCGCTTTTACTATGGAATGTACATAATCGAACATAATAAATTATTTTGAAGAGGTGTCAACCCCCCGACCTTCCGCAAACGCCCAAAATGCCACATACCGTCACACGTAGACATCGATCACACGTCACACGCAAAAACTTTTGTAAAGCACTCATCACCGCATTTACATACAAATCATTATGTAAATCGGGCGGGCAAAAAACGCATCCGCCTAAGAGCGATCGTCCCTTCTGCCATTCTTCTCGGCCCACATGAATAATGTAATTAACTCACCAGCATGCCGCGTTGTCAACAATGCCCCTTTTTTGTCCCGGCAATTTAGTAACTTTTCGCTTCGGACTTTTATTCAATTTCAATAACTTCGCGACCTTGCGCGACACAATGGCAATTATTCGGATGCGCTCGCGTCCTCTTGGGGCTTTTACTTCCTAAATCCGCGCGATGCCCATTGGTCTTCGACGCGCGGCAACAAAACAGAGTCTTTATTCATGACTGTCGTAGACCTTCTCGCGTGAAATGACGACCAAATTCCGGCTGAATCATCCATTTGTTCGACGATTTTCGTTAATTTGCGTACATTGTAAAAAATATCGTAAAATGTTAGTTTTTATGATAATATATTCCTGTTATATTCCCAAAATATTTCAGATATATTCCATATATATTTCCAATATATTCCATATATATTTCCAATATATTCCATATATATTCCTATTATATTCCCAATATATTCCCAACATATTCCCAGTATATTCTCAATATATTCCAGATATATTCCCAATACATTCCCAATAAATTTTCAATGAATTCCCAATATATTTTCAGTATCTTCCTAGTATATTTTAAATATGTTCCCACTGTATTTTCAATATATTCCTAATACATTCCCAATATGTTCCCGATATATTCCCAGTATATTCCCGATATATTCCCAATATATTCCAGATATATTCCCATTATGTTCTGAATATATTCTCATTATATTTTCAATATATTCCCACTGTATTTTCAATATATTCCCAATATATTCCCGATATATTCCCAATATATTCCAGATATATTCCCAATATCTTCCAAATATATTTCAAAAAATGGGAAAATATTAGAAATATACCGAGAATATATTGG
>JABFPB010006625.1:0-11835 GCA_022817645.1 Ceratoteleas bidentatus | reverse complement strand
CTTCTTCTTCTTCCTCCTTTATTGGCACCTGACCATCTGGTCAATACGGCCAAAAATAGTAAAACTTTTTTTTTCTATAAGCTGTGTGGCCACGTGCCGCGACGGAAAAGCCGGAAAGCAAAATGGATGGGATATAGGGAGGGAAAGGGAAACAAAGGATTTTTAGGATGGGAAAGATTGGAATTGGGAAGGATTGCCCCCGAACTTACCGCCGCGGGATCCCGGGTGGTCGTGAGATATCCGCCGGGCGTCAGTCGTAGTCAGGCACACCTCAAGAAGGTCCCCGGTCGGACACACGTAGCCACACGTCCAATATCTCTCGTGCCCTCAAGGTGGATGCATTAACGCTGATTAATAATCTTGAAATTGAAATAGAATGTTCCTTATCACCGCCCTTCTATAATGCGTGGGTGCTGTTAACATATTCTGCAAGATCCAATGGTAGACGTCATTGGATGCGCATGCGTGCAATCAGCCAATTATAAGTGTCGTTAGACCACTATCCGAACTTATCATTGGATAATGCATAACACGTAGCATCATGAAAATTCAGCGGTGATAATTATTATCATAAGTTATACGAAGGCATATAAAGACACATCATACTAATAACTTATAATTAACAAGACTAATAAATGTAATTTACATTTACTTCTTGTTCTTTTTCTTCTTCTTCTTCTTCTTCCTCCGTGATAGAACATGAATTTTACATGTATCTAGTATATATATGTATAATATATGTACATATTTATTTTATATATAAAGGTCCATCTCATACATAGTATATATAAATTATAATATATTCCTATATTCAATACTATCCTGATTCGAAATCATACTACTTCTACATCACCTAACCTACAACCAGATCACCCCTACACAACCCAACCAAAATATTTCATTCCCAACCTCACATCAACCTTCATTATTAACCTCAAACTGCAAAACCCGTAAAATCTCAACCTACATTAACCTCTAGTAACCGACCCCAATCCCCCATTACATCACCACTCTCCTCCAATGGGACGCGCCTAATTCTCGGTCGGCGCGGCAGCCATGACGTCACTCGCCTGAAGTTGTCCGCGCTTACCTCCCCCAAGAACTTTGAACCCGAAAACCCTGCCGAAACCGACACCTCCTTCGACGAACCTGACCCAAACCGCCCTCCTCCGAAAAGCCTCACGCTCTTTCGAAACCCTCGGGATTAAGGTTAATCACGTCGCGAGGCCCCGCGAAAATTCAAACACGACGACTGCCGTCCAAGATGGCGTTAGCGCGCGGGGCCAGGCCGCGGTCTATATGTGCTTGATCTCGGGTCGCGTATACGTCGACGTCGGCCGCCACTTTATCGGGCCAACAACGCTCTGAACTTGATCGCGGTCCGGGGCGCGGATCTGACCGAGCGTAGAGCGCCCCGTTCACCGGCCGAGAGGCCCTCGCGACGCAGCAAAATGGCGCTCGCACTGCGACTGTTTTGAAAAGTGTTCGCTGAGCCGCGGCGAGGCCCGGATTACGCCGCCGCGATGGACATCTCGAGTATGCTCGAGGTGCAGGTGAACGAGTACAAGGAGAGCGACAGCAAGGAGAACCGTGAGTAGCGATGCTTTGGGCGGCGCGTTCGCGCGCCGACGACGCTCGAGCGCTGTCGAGGGACACCTAACCTAGATTTTGTATTCGTGCCCGCAGTGACACCCCTAGATGTAGCCGCACCAGTGATTCCATCCTACGAGGACATCAGTCAGGACGAGGAGCAGTTCTTTCAGCTGATGTTCAATGGCGGTAAGTAGGACTTGTTAGGAGGCCAGATCGAGACGAGAGGGGGGTACGGTCTGGTACACGTTTCCGAGAACATTATTTATTTATCCGGTGGGGGATGTTGAAGGGCAATCGGGGAAGGGATTGCGCAAATGATTGGGTGGGTTTTTGACTTGGCAATTTGGAGTATGTATGTATTATTTGTACGTAATTCAAGTAGGATTTTCGGATAAAAAAGAATCTGACTAATATTTAGTTTATGATGTAGAGCATGGATAGACTGAAAGATCAGAGAATGTTAGCCGATAGTATTGAAGATCTATGATTGATTAATAATGAATAAATGTGAAAAATGTGAGAAATAGTTGTACGGCGCAAAATAAAACAAAATAAAGAAATCTGATTTATCTGACTAATTGCCTTAAGGTGGGAAATTGTTAAACAATGTTGTTATTATATTAGAAACAAAGCTCTAAAAAATCTTGGTTTATTACGTTGTTGTTGATGATGTTGTTGATGTTGTTGTTGTTGTTGTTGTTGTTGTTGTCCTTTTTGGCTATGGGGACAGATTAACGCCAAGTACGTCAATCACGTTGGTTTATTATGAGAACAACTGCTGAATTTAAAGATACAAAATATATCTGTATTCTATCTGCTACATTAGTCAAACCTATACTGTTATATGGTTCTCAAGTTTGGAATACCAGTTATGTAACTTACAAAGACAAGATAGAATCTGTTCAACATAAATTTTTAAGCTGCATAGCAGGGAAGCTCTAAATATCAGATCCTAGAATAACACATAACTATTTGCATACCTGCTTAGTATGATAAACTTGAGTTCTTTAGAGTTCCACAGAAAATACGATCTATTCTATTATTTTAAATTCCTGAATGGCGAAACAGAGTGCAAGGAACTGTTGCATTGAATAAACTGGTGTAACCCATCTCGAAACCAACGAACCACTACAGCAAACAGATAGTTTTTCATATCGTATGCTAGATCTAATGTAATGATCATTAGTTCAAAAAATAAAGCAAAACAAAACCAAAACATTGGCTTAAAACTGTAAAGTCAAAAACATTATCTGTCATTGCACTAATGAGAATTCTGATATCACGCTAAACCAAATAATTCATAAAATAATTCCTAAGATTTGCGAACTCTAGATGGCGCGATAGTCGTGATTTAAAAGGAATGATCAGGCATATGTTATACTCTGTACAAAGAATACAAATTGAGTGATTGGCTGTTAGGATAAATAAAATATTATCATTATTATTATTATTATTATTATTATTATTATTATTATTCTACATTATTATTCTACATTATTTTGCTTAACTTGTCCTCAAGTAAATAGGTTGTTTATAATACAAATTCTGTCATTTTAAATTAATAAAATATTATTGAGGACTTGGCTAGAGGGCGCAGAGCGGGAAGGAGTGGGATGTGTGGATTAAACTTCTAAAATGTAGAATTTGCAGAAGAATTGTATTAAATAAATGTGTGTGTGTGTGTGTGTGTGTGTGTGGGGGGGGGGGGGTTAATTAGATATGGAAGACTTGCAAATATGTGTGGAAATGTATGCAGAGGTGTACGTGAAATATCAGCGAGAAAAAACGAGAATAATTGTAATCGGCGTTTTGAGGTTAGATTGGCAATATGGTATATAAACGAAATGTATAAAGAACACGAGAGGAGGTGATGATAAAGTTTGGAAGGATGTAAGGAGAGGTGATATAAAAGGTGTGTAATATGAAAGGAATAAACTCAGAGTTGTTATATGTTGGCGAAGTTTTGAGGTTAGTTTGGAAACGTCGTGAAAAATATGTGCAAAAAAACGTATGGATATAAATATGTAAAAGGTACGTAATGTGAAAGGAATAAACAGAGTTGTAATAAGTAGGCAAAGTTTTTAGATTAGTTTAGTGAAAAAGGTATGCAAACACGTATGGAAATAATGTAATGTTCTGAAAGGATGTAAGGCAAGACTTGTATGTAGTAAAATGTATGTAGTATGATATACACTGATTATAAGTAGCTAGAGAAAAATAGGTAAATTGTAATCAGGGACATTCATGAGATTAGGCCAGTGGTGTGGGACATGTAAAATCTGAGATAAAAAAAATATGGATCATATCTGAACAGTGAGGTTTTTCATAAAGGTATGGATATAAAAAGGAAGGCAAATATGGAAGGAAATAGAAGATGAAATGAGAATCGTTGCGTGATAAAAAGGTTTTGAGTAAAATTGTTTTGTAAATCTCTATTCAGTGGGTGGACTGAGTAGCTTGATGGTACAGATAATTGTGATGGTTTTACATTAAAGGAAAGAAAAAAATTAGGAAAAATCTCCATCTGAAAAAAAGGTTGGAAATATGATAAGGCTTGTGGGTGAAAAAGTGCGAGGGAAAGCTTTGTAAAAAAGGATGGAAAATGGACTTTAATATGAGAAAAATTAATGGAAAGATTCAAAAAGTATGAAAAAAGAAGTTATTGTAAATAAATATGTGAGGAAAATATTATAGTACATGAAGGCGAGGAAAATTGTTTAAATATGCGAGCAGAAAGGAAAGGTAGAAAACGAAGGTAAAAAAGGAAGGACAGACCACATGCAACTACATCTGGAAAGAAGGCTGGAAATCGGAAGATAAAAGATGCAGTGGGACGGAACGAAGTCACTTCTCGAGGCCTGGAACGCCAAATGTTCCTTTTGCGAATGCAATATGATGGCGGGTTGCGCATTCACAACATCGCGTACTGAAACTGAGGAGGTGCTGATACATTCGCAGATGAGAGTTCTTCTGGGCCAGGAGGCTGAGGTGGTCAGTGGTCATCTGTGTGTGTGGGAGCGTTAAGGAACCGATGTTTAATGTGGATATGTGTGGAAGTAGGACGAAGGATGTACTATGTGACAGGAAAATTGATGGATTAAGGAAAATAGGGTAACTCTAGCCAAGTCCGATAGGTGTGGGAAATTGCAAAAGGTTATGATTGTAGGAAAGTTTGTAAAGCCGCCCCAGCTATAAAGGGGGTTTTTTGGGCCAACAAGGCTAAAAAAAGAAGTACGTGTTACAACATTGATTAATAATTTATTTTAATTTTAAAGCACGAATGCTGGTTCTACTAGCAGTGGATTTCCCATCTTAAATATAATAATTTGATGTATTCATATAACATTGTTATGAAATAAAAAGAGGTTATAATTTAAACCACACTTTCACACAGTGACACTAACTTGCTTGCCACTGTCCCATGTTGTACTTTTGTTTATTCCCTAAGTTCTCATTTTCTTTATCTTTCTATGTATCTCTAGACACTGTACACTCATTTGCCATGAACATCATGAAGTTATCCCGTTTGTTTGTTGTATTATAAATAAATAATGAATAAATAAATGTCTTAATTCAACTCTAATCAATTATTTTATTTGTATCTTATTATAAGGAAATGACCTTCAATATTTTACAAATATAATATTTACTTCATCACATAAATCCAGATTCGTAAATATGTATTTTTTGATATATCAAGCATTTATCACATATATCTGCATTAGCATTGTTTTCAAACCGAATCTCTGATAAGTAGAAATGATTTGTACTTAACAAAATGATTTGTTATGACATAACTCGAAGAACTTGTTCAAAATGTAACACTCTAACTGATTATTTGATTCCACAACTCACCTTGTTTACCCAAATCCTAAATATTCTGTATATGAACAACACATTGTTCCCATTAATACATTCAATGACATTCAATATTTGTTTATTGACATGTTCATGTCTCAAATTTTAGACATCGCATCAATCAGATTTAGGAAACTGCATTGTACAGCCTGTGATGTACACATTGGGTCTGCACCATCTTCTGCAACAAACATGTTCGAACATCCCATTTTAAGAACTCTCCTATGTGCCAGATGTCACGAATTTTATGGAGATGGAACATTCGAGCAAGGTTTACATTCATTCTCTCTTTGTTTCTTTGCGAACTAATTGCAAGTGAAATCAAGTGTGACAGCATCATGTAAAAACGAACCGTTTTTTCAGGCGAAGATCAAACGGATATGTTCTGCAGGTGGTGTGCAAATGGCGGCAATTTGTATTGTTGTGCAACTTGCAGCAATACGTTTTGCTCTAAGTGCATCAAGCGGAACTTTGATCCATCAATTAGAAAGAAAATTGAGGCAGACGAAAAGTGGAGGTGCTTCGTTTGTGATCCCACGGATTTATTCCCTTTGAGGAGTATGTGCCGTGCCATTATTCAACATGTTCAAACTGTTACAAGGTAATACAAGTAAACAGATTGTTGTAACTGTGAAATTTCTATATTCAAAACTTTGTTAGTAGTATTGCAATGTTTATAATTTAAGGCTTCATATCATTTTTTTCTATTCAGTCATTCAAACCAAAATTATAATATAATAAGATATAAAACAACGAAAGTAATTTGCTTGCTCAAAGCTTTTTTTATGCATTTGTTTGTTTTTACGCAAATTCGTGTATGCGAGAATTGGCTAGCAAAATTTT
This sequence comes from Ceratoteleas bidentatus, assembly GCA_022817645.1. Taxonomy (NCBI): domain Eukaryota; kingdom Metazoa; phylum Arthropoda; class Insecta; order Hymenoptera; family Scelionidae; genus Ceratoteleas; species Ceratoteleas bidentatus. The sequence continues at coordinate 5,541 of JABFPB010006625.1, read as the reverse complement.
CATCAAATTGACATGAAAACATTTGTTGATGCTTTTCTTAAAATGTTTTTTTGTGTGTCAACTTGTCGAATTCGACATGTTGAACTCATCAATACCGGTGCAGGGGAATATTCTAGATACCTTAGAGATGCCAACAATGTAAAAAATCAATTTTATAAACGTAACATTTCTGTTATCAACTCTATCAGTTCCAAATGGCAAAAAACAGACATGATATCTCGACTTTACGGATAATTGCGTTTCTACAGGGTTCTAAGTCATTTTTCGAAATGACTTACCATTTTTATTTCCGATATATATTTTTGCTTTGCTACAATTGCTAAATGCAATTGCTAAATGCAATTGTAGCAAAGCATACATACAATTGAAAACATACAATTGAACTTCAGCTTTTTCAACATACAAATGAAAAAGCTGAAGACGTCACTGACTTTTCAAAATCACAGATTTTAAGGTGATGTTGAAAGTCTGCTGCAACGGAGTTAGTATGTTGTCAGCTGTAAAGTGATACTTTGCGACGACACATTATGAAATGCTGTGAGTTCTACGGTTTTCTCCACCTTGAATGCTAGTAATCACGGTTTTCCGATAATCAATTATAAAATAAGTTGATTTTGTGATTCAAAAGTTCACAGAAGTTTGCAGCCTTTCATAAGAAACATTTATGATGATTCATAAGTTATTGCAGATTTTCATAAGAGATTGCAAATTTTCTGTTGCATTCATAGACACTCAAAGAACGTTTTTCTTTTAATAATCTTTATGATGTTTTAATCAGGGAAAATACATTGAATTATTTGTAAAAACTGCATATTCTCATAGAACAAGCATTTTTTATGTTTATTAATATGTTTAGAACACACCCTTACCCGATTAAATTTTGAAATAATCGCTTTCAAAACATGGTTTTAACACAGGCTCTTACAGTGCAAAAATAAATGTCTTATTTTAAAACACTTCCGTCTCAATTTTTAAAACGTTAGGAGTGTTTACAAAGACAGGTTAAAATTAAAAACATCTGAAAACGTTTTAAAAAGGGAACAGAAGTGTTTTAAAATAAGACACCTGTTTTTACGTGTAAGGAGACTGCTTTGAGACACATGACAACAAAAATCGAAAACAAACCTTAAGAGGAGAAAATTTTTAATTTTAATTTCTACTTTACCGACTTTAAGTTTCTGCATTTTTATAAATTTTTATAAAAATTTTTAAATTTTAAATTTTTAACAAATGGGAGAATATTTACAACATTCTCCCATTTGTTAAGAACCACCGTGTTCTCCTAAAAACGTATTGACAACAAATTTATTAAGATGTTTATATATATAAATACAAAGGACATTAAACTCGGTACAGCAGAAATTAAAATTGGCTTTCTCCTCCACTTAAAAGTACTTTTGTATTGAAATGTTACAAAAAAAGCTATCGTACGTAAAGGCAACTTTATAAACAAGCAATTTATTTAAAAAAATCTTACCTTACGGGCCTCCTTTAAAAATAATATATCTTTAAACAAAATGTCTTTGTCAATCACATTAATTGTCTGAACAAATTTCATTGAACATTTTTAATTCTTGTATCCGACTTGGCATATAAACATGACTTAGTAACATTAATAAGTGAAAAAGACACTATTCTACGATCTTTTTGGTAACTTCTTTTTTATTAACAATTTTTACATCAGTGGTTGCTGTTTGATTAGTTTTTTTACTAGTGTCTCTGACGACCAAACTAGTATATTGTTATTTTTCTGCTCGCAGGATACTGCAGGTAGACAAAACGATGACGGCAAAGCAAATTGAAGAAAAAATGATTCTGGACGAGTCGCCCTGTTGTCCACGCAAACGCAAACGTAAGCGAAAGCGTACTGGTTCAAATTCTGAAGAAGAAGATGAATCCTATCAGCCTTTTGAGATCGACACGAGCAGCTTGCCGTCTAAGCGACGCCGTACTCGGCGCAGTTTGAACAGTGGGTACACGAACGGCGATGCGGATGATGATGACGACGATGGGACGATGACTTCAAAAAGTATGGACTCGAATATTGAACTTGACGAGAACTCGTCGCCAGCGTTGCACTGCGAACAGTCGATGATCGAATCGGAGAACGAGATAGTTGCGCCTGATGGCAAAATCATAAGAAATCCTCAGGCCATGCCTCCTCGAATGCCGATGTTAAGTCCTGCATTCAAGAAAGTTGTTTCGATAAATCCTATTCCCACAGCAAATTTGATGAAGCCAGTTTTCCAACCGAGGAAGTTCAAGGTGAAATTGAAGTTCCAAATTAGAATTATTGTATTGGTTCTTATAATAAAAATCGATCGATGAAATCATTTAATTGATAATCAAAGAAAAAAATCATGAATTAAATAAAGATAAACTATTATATTTTTCTAAAACATTCCACGTGTAAACGATATAATCATTTTGATTTGAGTAAAAAGTTGTTTGATAATCTGACAGAATGAATTTGTTTAGACTTTTCCAAAGGTTAACAACGTTTTGGAGATGAGACAGATGATGCAAAGAGGACCCAGGGCAGCACACCCATCTCCACCTATGGTTTCGATTCCCGCACAACCAGCAATGCTGCAAAAAAAGACGAGACCTAGGGTTTTATTACCGAAGCCTAGAATCTTGAGCTCGCCATCAAATCAGTCAACGTCGTCCCCAAGTGTGATCAATTTAGAAAGTGACGACGAGGATTTAGTGGTCCTAGAAGGAAATCAAGACAAGAGCAATCAGGCTGAGAAAACGAAAGAAAATACTGCCAATAACGGTATATTTTGTATAGTTAATTTAAGAGGGAAACTAGTACTAATATATGGGCAATTCTCTGGAACTTTTAACTTCTAATAATCAAACCTTGAAATATTAATTATAGCACATCTATATTTTGATGATTTTTATATCTATTACTGCTTAAATAGGCTTATTTTGATATCAAACATTGAAATTTCTTATGCTCTTGCATAAAAAATAATTATAATTGATTTAACTTGTTAAAAATCGTACGGTCGTGACATCCAAATGTAACCTATGTCAACTATGACATGTCCAACTAAAAAAAATTCGATTTTAATGTATTTATACAAGAAAAGCTAATGCACATACTCAATAATGTCTCAGCATTCTGTGCACATTTCTAAATTTATTAAAGTACCTAACAATTTCGAATAATTGCGCTATTCAGTTTAAAACTATGTTATGGCGTATTCGAGCAGCATTCAGAGAAAATATTAATAAAGGACAGACAATTCAAGCCACATAAGGACGTCCTTTATTAATATTTTCTCTGATTGCTACTTGAATACGCCACTATTCTAATGATATCAAAGTACTATTTTTGACTTTTGTTTTTGGTGTTAATTGTTGCCCTTTTAGAATAATTAAAATTTTAATACCCGATATCCCTGAGCGACAAGCAGAAAACTGACAGATGTCAGAACAAATTTTCAAGTTTTGTTAGTAAATATCTTTAAAAATGGATTTTTATTACTTCGACATTGCAGTTGAATTGTTCCTTTATCATGATGTGGGCAAGAACCACTGCAATTGTCAAAATTATGATAAATAATACTGAAAACATGTTAGCGACATGTAGGTTAAAAGTTCCAGAGAATTGCCCATATATTACAAGTATTGTTGGAATCTCTCTAATTCACTCAAATCCACTTTTGAAAGTCTCCCCACACAAGAGTAGCTTCTTCATCCTCTCAAAACGAGTGATTTTCGCCGAATTCCAGAACCTAAGATTGTGACCCGAGCTGAAACTCGACCAGTTCAAGTCAGCAGAGAAAAACACAGTCCAGAGAGAAACCTAGCACCCTGCCCCAGCGTCTCTGCCTCCTCCTTTAAACAGTTCCTCGTACAGAAGAACCGTGAGATCGATACTGTTCTGAACACAATGAAGCATCAGTTGAAGAAGACTGTCAACGATCCTGGGATCAATTATGACGATCCGAGCCAAGTCGCCAGGAGGGTAACCGGCATCCACAAAGCCATCTATAAGTCTATCTACAAGTTCGCCGAGCAAAGCGATGCAATCGCGATGGCATTTGACCGTTGGCGCCAGCAAAAGCTACGTCGCCGAAGTGCGAAGTCTTCCCGAACGGCGAAGGATAATAATGGGGAGGACGGAGATAAGGAGGAGGAAGAGACGGTGGCGACAATGTCCGCGGACGATATTTTGTTGGAGATGCTTTGCTTCAACGAGAGTGAGGAGGAAGCGGAGGAAAGTGATGACGGAACGGTCCATTTGCCGGTGCTGCCGAAATCTTGCTGGTCCGAAAACAGGACGTCTATGCTCGATGATTTCGTGTTCTTCCGGAAACGGAACACACGAGACATCGGAACCGGCGAAACAGACCTCTCTGTTAGGGACGCGACGGTCCAGGCGAACGACGTCGACAAGAGAAACCTGGAGAAATGTATTGGTTTCTCTGTGCTGACGAAGAAGGTAATTTGTCTGATTTTTGGCTTCTTCACTGTATCCTTTTAAAAGCATTTTTACATTTGTAATTGCAATCGATTTATTTGTTGACAAAAAAGTGCATGAGACAATAAGTCGCGAGTTTATGATCCAAATCGGGTCTTTAAAGCTGTTGTCATAAAAATTGAGATTTTTCATTTGTACACGGAGAGAAAAATCATCGATTGAAACTATGTTGCGCCTCGTTTCAAACGATGGCACTCGCCACTGTCTCATTCGATGAATCCCACCGTTTCAAACGGTGACGCGCATCGTTTCGAACGGTGGGACTCATCGAATGAAACAGTGGCGAGTGCCATCGTTTGAAATGGTGCACAACCACCGTTTCAAGCGATGATTTTTTTCTCCGTGTAAACATTTCGGATTTTAAATGTAAACACTACTGTAAGTGCAACACATATATTTTAGCATTTATCCTGAAAATAGTTACCGAGTCTAATTTCAGGACAAATGCTTCCGAAATTAAAAAGAAATAACATTTTTATTGTGCACTCTTATAGAGTAGGACAGTCAACTGTCCTGTTCCATAATCTAATTTAAAGAAGGACAATATAAAGAAGTTTTTTAAATTCAGATATAGAAATCGGGAAAGTTTAATGAACACGATGCTGCTATGAAAAAATAACCATGTCAGACAAATAATAAAAATATTTTAATTATAATTTTGTAATTTGATCAATCATAATGTGTCAGAAATGGACAGTAAGAATACACTGAGATTGGTAAATTTCTTATTACAACTTTTTATATATGTGATAAAATATTTAGATGAATGACAAAATTAAATTTATTTTGTAAGACATATGAAGTAATGACAATTTCTTTCAACTTTAATTTTTAATTTCAATTTTTGCAGTCCTTTTTATTTTAGACACCAATTTAACTGCTATAATCAGCTAACACTCCTCACATCCAATAAATGTTCCATGAGTGTTCAAAACGTTTTAAAAACGTTTTGTTCCATTGGGGCTGGACAATAGTACATTACACCACTAGGGAGGGAATTTCGTATTTCGAAACGAGTGAACTTCCGGAACGAGGCGAAGCCG
>JABFPB010006624.1:0-11837 GCA_022817645.1 Ceratoteleas bidentatus | reverse complement strand
TGTCAAAGTACTGACAGAAACCGCCTAGAAAACATTAGGACTATCCACATTAGTCCTAATGGAATTTTTTAACTGGGCACTTTCTGAAATGAAAACACAAACGTAACACTATGATAATGTTATAAAAATGCGATGGAACCAAAAACCACTAATTGTGTGATTATTAGACTAAGTTAATTTTGTGCCTTTTTAAAATTAAAACTAGAATATTTGTAACAATCTGTTGATTGCTCGTTAAAGATGTTATATATACAGTGATGAAAGTAAATAATTAATCAGACATACAGATTAACAATTAATCAATTATTTGTCTCACAATATATTTATTTATAGACAAAATGAAATTTGATTATATTTCATTAATCATTTATTGTAACTAACAATCTTTACAATAAGTAGCAGAACATGATAATACATTTTTTGGGTTAATACTTATACATTGTTGAAAGTTATGTTAATTGAAATAATTAATTCGTTTTAAGAATTATGTCAGTTTGCATTACTTGTAGACTGATTAATGTGAAACAAACAGACATGTTCTTTTACTGATGTTGGGCACCAGCAAAGATGCGGGAAAAAATATTGGAACCATAAATAAATTTAAATCACAAAATGTCTAATGTAACAGGTGTATCAGATTATCAGTTTTCAAAAATAGTAATGGAATGCTAAAGTAAGCAATAACTGTTTTCGTACAAATGTAGCAAGCGTATTTGTATACAAATCCACAGAAGCTTTTGGAGCCACTCATCAACGGCGTATTAAACCGCAAAGGTTAACTGCCTAGACCAAACAAACATTCCAGTCTGCTTATAAGTACTCTATTGTACTTTCTGTGGTTTTCTGGCAACACTTGACACTTCGAACCAAAGCTCTTAACAGGTAATAAAACCGCACTTTCTAAGATTTCCTGGGTTTTAAAGGAACTGTTCCGTTTAAAGTGTAAACAAATAAGCTGCAATGTATACAAAATAGTGCTAACTCCATTTCTCTACTTATAAAATGTAGCAATATCAATACAAAAAAATAATTAGTACAGGTTCACTTTTACTAATATTATATTACTAAATACTAATAGGTTTACTCTTATTAATATTAACAATAGTTTTATAATAATATTGCATTTATTTACATAAATTAACTTATATTTTTAATAAAAAAATGCTAAATATGAGATACAGGATTTGTCGACATATAATTTTTTAAAATTATTGTTAATAAATATATAAATAAAAAAACTGAAATATCAAAACATCCACTGTAAAAAGTAATTGCAATTCAGTTGCTAGTTTCACTCTAAAATTAAACTTTTATTATATTTATCTTAATTTTTTTATTTTAAAAAACAGTAATTTTTGTAGTTCTAAAAAAATTTATTTTCCATTAATAGCAACGCTATAAATCACTGCAGTAAATACTTCATCTGCTACTTTGCTGCGGTACAGACTTGGGTCCTAATCCCATTAGATTCCGATTACCCCAGCCGCACCATCCTCTCAAAGCTCGAGATTCTTCTCCCCACTAGAATTTTACTGATAAGCGTAAACATATATATACCTAAGAATGGCAAAAGATCAGCAGACAAATGTAAGAGTCTGAGAGTGTAAGAGTGTCGAAAAAAGTACAAAGATGTTCGCCACCGAAGTTTACCACTATAACCCGACTCCAATGGCCTACTCGTCGATGTACAGTCAGGCCTACTATAATAATCTGATGCAGTACAAAATGGAATCCGACCAAGTCGGAAGATACCTCCAAGAGAAGCAATACAGTCAGTACCAACAAGAGAAGGAATTTAGTCAGTACTACCAAGAGAAGCAAAACAATCAATACCACCATGAGCCGATGGACATTGTGCCGGAACCGAGGAAATTCAGCGATTTCTCAATCGACAGAATCCTCGGAGGCAACATGGAGAAGGAACCATTTCATGAGGATTCTCAAAGGGTTCCGTACAAGGACATGGCAGAAGCGCCAATTCCCGACAGACTATCCAGTATGACCTCAAACTACCAATATGACCTAGAAATGCTGGAAATTTGGGCCAGCAAAAATGCAGTTCCGGTGAATGGAAAATTCGTGTGTTTCATCTGCCAAAGCACATGTACGAGGAGAGCGATGCTGAAATTGCATTTTCGGTAAATACTTTTCTTTTTGTTCTTCATCTAGAGGATTCGAGTTTGTATTGGCGGAATTTGATAAACATTGAGTAAATTTAAAAAAAGAGTGAAAATAGATTTTTTAAATTTCATCAACCAAAACGCTTAGAGGAACACGAAAAAATGGTAAAAAACGGAAGTCAATCGGCTAAGAATTGGAAGACCTTGAGTTTTTTTGCTTTGTACACATATTAAGTTTGACTGAAGTGTCCCCTTAAAGTGATAAAAAACACAAATAAACATGTCTAAGTTAGGGATTTCTGCCGAAAAAACTCTGGTAAAACAATACTTCCTAATCTGGAGGCTGTTTTTTTCCCAAACGTAGATTAGCTATTTGGCATGTATCAATAGAAGTGACTTTCGCGGCAGCTTTTTTACCGTTTCGGTAAAAAACTGCCTTTTCCAGTATTTAGTTTCATCGGCTGCATCCCAGTTTTGAAGGATTACCGTTTAAATGTCTTGCCATTTTTTTGGGTAGTAAGACGATAACGTTTCTTTACTTTACAAAGATTTCTGGGTCTTTTCTATTGTATAAGGGATTTGTATTTAAAACTATTTTATCAATAAAAGAAAAAACAAAAATAAACATGTATATTAACTAGAAGCTATTTTTTACTTGCAGATCACATACGGGTTACAAACCATACAAATGCCATGAATGTCAAAAATCGTTCAAAGACCCGAGCAATTACAACAAACACACGAAGTTACACGCAAAGGACAACAACGTAGATTACAAAAATGGAGCATGCAAGAAAATGGCCAACAAAATTCGAGCGCTCGCAAAGGACCTGACGTTGCAGAAGAAGCGATGAGACAGTTTAACTGTCTGTCGCTTGTATTTATGTTATGTATATTTATGTTAATATTTATTATGATAAATTTGAACTTTTGGTTCGGATTCAGACTGAAGTTGTGATGTTAGACTTACGACGATTGTACAGGAACCTGTCACAGGTTTGCTAAAACGATAATAGAACAAATATTATCTTAACAGCGTCCTGACATCACACTAACGTCATTATTTTAATTTGAGATAATTTCCAACGATTTTCGAAATCTTGCCAATTTCCCAAATTACCGCATTTACACATTTTTCAAAATTTGATAAATTTTCAAAATATTTAATATTTTGAGATCTATCAAACTTTGTTTAAAATTTGTGAATGTTCAAATTTGTAAATATTCAACGTTTTCAAATTTTACTCTTTGTTTCTAAGGTTTTTATAAGTGTTTTGCATATTCAACTTATTGCATAGTTTGTTAAAATTTGTTCAACAGTTTTCTTAATTGTTTAGTTAAAAAATGTTTGAACATACGGAATTTTGTAATTTCTTAAATTTGGGGAACGTAAAGTTTTTCAAATTTCGAAAAAATATAAAATTGACGTTATTTCAATTGTTTGAAAAATATATAAAATATTAAGTTTGCAAATGTTGAAATATACCATCAGTTAAAAATAGTTAAACTGTTATAGAAAACGCAATATTCAAAATTAAGTTGAAAAAATATTTACAATATTAAACGATTGAAAACCGGTTACATTTGAAAAGTTCCAATTTGAAAGTTGAATTTACAAACGTGGGAAATTGTAATGTTCGAAAAAGGAAAATTTACAAATAATTTGTTAATTTTGTTGCTATTAAATTTCAAAATTATCTCAAAAAATAGAAATGACAATGTTGGAATGAAGGTAGTACAAAAAATAGTTATGACGATATGATTATCGCTGACGCTAGGATAATTGATTGTATAATATTAAGATGGCGAGAGAAAAGGTCTGATGTAAATACGGCGTGTATAAACAAATGCTAAGCGTAGCGTTGTATTATAAGTTTTCAAGCGGTCTAAGTTTCATAGTTTTAAGTATTGGGTTGAAGGGATGCTGGATGTTGATATTGTAAATGTTCAAACAAATTTTTGAGACGAAATGTTAAAAAATCATTGAAAAGAGTGGTTCTGAAACTAGACAAAAAGCGCAGAAATATAAAATATTTTTATAAGATATTTCTCGTTTGCGTTGTGTTTTCTATATCGCTTAGTCTTCCCTGTAAAATGGCATTTCTCTCATAGAAATGCCTACTCAACTGAAATGGAAACCGCTTGCTTCAAGTGGAAATTCTATTCAATAAGAATAGAAAATAACGTAATTAAATTTGAATATATCAGATTCTCAAAAGATTATTATCGTGAATAATACAAATTCCGAAAAAAATCTCCAAGTTGTTAATTTGAAATACAGCACTAAATATTCAAGTTTGACAAGATTCAATTAAAAGAGTTAAAATATAATTTTTTAAACAAACTTTTATTTAATTACCATTATTAAATTACAATTATTGTTAAATCGAACTCATTTTATGTAATTTTTCCGAAATAGTACTTTCCCAAGAAACTTGTACTTTTAAAAAAGAACATTTCCTAAACCTGGGGTAAAAGTTCTGGAAAATTCCTTTGTGTATCCTGAAAAATGTTTCACATTCCCATCAAATTTCCAAATTCCTGACAATTTGTGTCTGTTTCATTCAGTGTGTGTAAGCTTTTCGTGCACACTTATGTGATGTTTCATTCTGCGTGGTTGCACATATCCTCACATACCCGAAAACTCAACGTAGATTCTGTTGTAGATTCTTCGTAGATAATTAGGTGAAGTGTCACACAGAACCTGTCCCGACAACACAACTCGTATATCTGATACACACAGATACATTGCATCTGGGTTTTCAAAAAACAAGATGCACCAAGATGAACTAATCACAGTAACAGTAACTGCCTTAGGAGCTCGATTTGGTTTGACGGTTCCCGTTGATTCGGATAGACTGATAACTGTGGTTTTAAGAAACCTTTAGGATCCTACCTGACTCTCTTCCGGCCGCTCGGCAGAATATGACCGACCAATGGCGATAGCCAGTCAACTGACTGGCTTACCTTAGCCTCCGACGGCGCCGCCTATCGTCCAAGTCATTGAAAGTTATTAGTCATCATGGATCGTAATCTCGAAACCGCCATTGGAAAGATAGTTTCTGCACGTAAACCATAATACCTCTACTGAGAAGATGTAGGTTAAATTTAATATTAAAAAGGAATATTACATTTAATATTGTATAGTTGATATTGGATGTATGACCCAGAATTGATTTCTTATTTAACATCTGATTTACTTTATCTGAACTGACTACTTTTTAAGATAAAATCGTTAAAAAAATTAATCAAATATCTCGAAAAATCTACAAAAGGTCTTTTTAGTTTGTTTCAAAATGAATTATAAAGAAAATATAATCGTTATTCGTATTTTTTGAGTGGCAGCAGTGCGTGCGAAGTTCGCAACCGAACTTCATGTGTCCACTTCACTTTAGTCACGTTCAAACTTACTCTGACTCGATTAAAACGAATTTAAGTTTTTTGATTTTCACAAAAATTGCAAATGTAATAAAAAAGGTAAGAAATTGCAAAACTGCACAATTATGATCTGCCATTTGGTGTCTAGTAATAAAACTATTTAAAAGCTTTTTAGTTAATACACAACAAATTTGTTAAATGAACCCCAACGGAACGGAAAGTTCAATAAACGCGAACATTTTGCTAAAAATTGTTTGACAGGTTTTTGAACGTTCCAAACGTTCTATAAACGTTTATACAACGTTAAAATTTCCGGCTGTGGAAAGTTGTCTGAACGTTTCTCGAAACGTTGTCGCAACGGCGCCCAAACGTTTCACAAACGTTACAATTTTTCATTGTTAAGAATTTGTAAAATTATTGAAAGGTTACTTGAACGTTTATAGAACGTTTCGAAACGTTTACTCTCTTCAAAAAAGATATCACTGGGAATCGAACTCAAGCCTCCAAGCGCCAAGAGGACTCCTTACCACTGAGCCGCGAGACTTGCATGTAAACAAGGGTTTATTGTTGATATCTCCTAGCATACATTTCCACAAACGTTTGGAGAACGTCCTAGAAACTTTGTTAGCGGAAATTGCAACGTTGTATAAACGTTTACAGAACGTTCGGAACGTTCCAGGAACCTTCACCCAACTGCAATAGAAACCTTCACCAAACATTTTTTGAACTTTCGGTTCCGTTGGGGATGTCTATATTTTGTCAGAAATTTTCAGAATTAATCCCAGTAATTAGTAAATTTTTCAGGTCTTTATTTCTGAAAATTGTGGTAAAAAATATAAAAAATCTAAAAGTATACATCGAAATATATGTTGGCAAAAAATATTGTGTCAGTACTGACAAATTTGACTTCGTAAGGATAACACCTCAAGACCTGCGCAGAACTATTGCACAACGTTGCATACCACGAGTAAAAAGAAAAATATCCCCGCAGTGCGTTAAACGTTACGCGTGTGTTTATTAAGCCTACTTTTCTGACTATGTATTTTTTGTTTTTGTTGTCAAACGCACAATACAAACACTTTATTGATGCTTTATTGATGTTTATATGACACGTGTTGACTTATTCCCATTTTGTTGACGATGAATATGTTTGCTCTGATTGTTTTCTTTTGTTTTTATTGTTTTAGGCTGTTATTCCTTTCGACCTTTGCAGTAAAGGTGTTTATTTGCATTAAAATTATTGAATAGCTTCATATTTTTTATTCGAATAGTTTTTTTGTTTGTTCTAGTTTTCATTAATATTTCTCAAATAGATAACCAAATTTTTATTTGAATCATTTTTAGACATTGTCTGCATTTTCATAACAATTTAGTTTATTTTACAAAAATTTTAACAGTATTTTTGACATTATTTTTCATATTATGAATGATCTTTTTAAGAAAGGAAAAACTAAGGAGCGATACATTGGTAAATGCGGATACCTGGACTTATACCATTTTGATCAGAATGCATCTTGGATTTAATGTTCAAGTTTTCATGTTATAGGCACAGGTAAAAGAAATGCGAAATGATAGATATTTTGAGCAGATAAAGTTACTAATAAAAAATCAGTATGGGAATCCACGAGGATACCTATGTAGGAACCCATGAGATGTCCTTTGTAGAAAACTATATAGTAAATTGCCAAACATACCCATCTGAGTTCCTAGATCAAATAAAAGGGTTCCTAGAAGGGTTTCTTAGAATTATTGTTAAACTATGTGAAATTTCTAAAATTATTTTAACGCAAAGATCATAAAGTTCTAAAATTATTTTAACAGGCAGAGTGGTTACACTTTCATACTCCTGCGTGGAAGGACAAGGGTTCAAATCTCTGCTATGGCAATTAAGTTTTTTCAACTGATTGGTTAAACTTTCATTTCAAATGTTTCAAGAATTGTAAGAAGGTTTATTCTCACTTCAGTTAACAATTATAATTTAAAATTCAATATTTAAAACACTTCCTAGTTTAAAAAACGCCTTTATCTATAACATTTTCAAGAATATTTATAATTTTATTCTAACAGGCTGAAAGTGATGAATTTCAAGTTTCCTTTTTTAACACTTTCCTACTTTTTCAGACATTTTTTATTCGTCCTTCATAGTCTCCATCACTACATTTCGTCTCTTATGCTTAACCTTCCCAACCGCTTCATTCTAGAATATCTTCTAAACGGCAATCGCGACTTTTCCAGCGAATTCTCCACCAATGGCGTAGTCGCGAATACCATTATTACACTGAAAGGCTCAAAGTGTTAGTATTCCCTGGGAGCAAACAATGAACTTAACTTACTCTGGCGTGAAACTAAGCAATCATTAATTACTGTTAAAAACACCCCATTCCTTAATACATATAATCACGAATTTTGCAACACGATGTTGACACAAACAGTTAGATGTGAAATTTAATTAAGAAAATTTGAAATGTACCCGCAAAGTTTACGTTTGCCGGAAATTTGCTATAGGATTACACGTTAGTGTGGAATGTACATGTGTTGATATGGGAACTTTGCCCGAACTTCATATAAACTTGAAAATAATTGCAATTTAGTTATCAAATTCACTTCAGTTTGTCCTTATTCCATGCCATTATTATTATGTCTTTATATACTTATTATTTATTCATTATAAATTAACAAATAAAAAATTATTTGTTCAAATGTTTTAAATTAAATTAATTTCATACATTTTTAATAAATAAATTCTTTAACAAAATTATTAATTTATTATTAAATAATTTAAGACATGTAATTTAATATTTAATATTAAATATTAAAATATTATATTTAATTTGTATGTATTATATTAAATAAAATTAAATATTAAATATAAATTACTATTTAATATTATTAGTATCTATCGAATTTCTGCCAATTTATTATGCGAATAAACAGCGCATAAAATCAAAACAATAAAAAGTAACGAACAAATAAACACAAAATAGAACAAATCCTATCGCTCTATTTGCTATTGATTTAGTCCGATAAAGATGTGGAATTGTTTCTAATCTCTCACTTATAACACTTCGTTGACTGGAACTTGTCTCAGCAATTGCTTTATGTTACGAGCAAATTTCCGACGTCATTATTAAATTATTATATCAACACTGCGGGCTCCGTATCGAATTGAAATCAATATTTTGATTTAAGTAAATAACAAATGCGCCGAGGCACGAAAAAAATAGGCAAATTTAATTTCACTCGAGTTATCGGCGGCAATTGACTAATTGCGCCGGCGATTAGCTGAATCGAATGAAAAAAATTTGTCGTAATTAAACGTGAATTCTTCTTACGAAAGTCCGCAAATCGAAAATCAAATCAATACATTTTAATTGGCGAGTCGAGATTCGTAGCTGTGCGATCATTAAATACTGACTGCAAAATTAAATGTGTTAATTGGATGCAGTACTGGCTTGGCGATTAGAAGATGCATTCATTTTTATTGCAAATGCATTTTTTAAAGAATAGTATTGAATTGAACAAGTCTTTTCGGAATTTAATTTAACTGTTTGGAGGGAAAAAAGCTGGTGTAAATCATGGAAACTGGGGTTGTTATAGTTGAATATTTTAATATGTAATTCGAGAAAAAGAAAAAATTTTTTAATACATTTTTAGCATAATTTTAAAATTATATATGCACACGAGAGTAATACAAATATATAAAATATTAACCATTACTTAAATTAAAGAAGATAAAGATAATTTTAAGCAAGTTCAAATTTGAAAGATTAAGGAGTCGCAGTAATCATATAGTCTAAACTTTGAGCAAAATTACAAAATTTATGTGCAAATTCAAATCGATAATAAATTAAATATGTAAGTTTACTTAAGTTAAAGAAGACACATCAAATTAAATCTTCAAAATTAAGGAGATATTATAATCAGTTCGAACATTGTGAATATTGATTAGAATTTTTAAATCAAATTGCAAAACTTAAGCAGGAGAGTGATTCAAATTTACAAGAAATATAAAAGATTTCGTTCAGAAGGTAAAGCAATTTCAAACGTGAAGAATCAATAGGATTGAGATAAAGTATTTGAAAAACGAGAGAAACTTATTTATACAAAATATGAAATATTAAATTAAATAAAGCTAAAATCAAGTTTAAAGAAATTTAAACTTGAAGAAATTTACAGTTAAGAAAATCGGTTTAATCGTTCGTTTTTCAACATTTATTATCAACAGCAACCGAGTTCTGAATAGGTATCTATGTTTTATTGAAAATAGATAAATATAAATAGTATATTTCTTACGTTTTTTGTTATAACTTTCATAATATTTATTATATAGTAATCGTTCTTAAAAAAAATACTTTCCTTATTTTAAGGAAAGTATTTTTTTTAGAACGATTTATATCTTACTTTCTAGTATGTATTCATTCATAATTCTAAAACTCGTCAGATTTAATTCTTATAAGTCAAAACAAGTCTGGGGATACTCTAATAATATTTGCAAAAATATGAAAAAACTAGTAAATATACTGGAAATATAGTAAAATTGATACTGCAAATGTCTACAAAAAGTCTATAAAAAGTGCTCACAAAAGTCGGATAAAATCTTTTAAAATACTGTAAAATATACTTAAATTTAATTTCCAAAGTCTACAAAAAGTTCTCACAACATTCTGAAAAATGAGTAGAATGTCTAATTTCTGGACAAATTTTGTATGCTTTTTATATTTTTAATAGTATTTGAATTTGTTCCTTACAACTCCCGCTTTTCTCCATGAAAACTGTCCCTAAAGCGGGAAATTCAAATCGGAAATGGCGGTTCCGGGGAATCCCCGAGCACAACCGTTAATCATTCAAATGAAAATGAAAATGGCGGCAAATTCGAACGCGCAATCAGCCGAAATGATGAAAAATGCGAATTGTGACATTGAAAGGCACATCGGCCGACTCATTGTCGTTGGAAAAAAACTAGTTTCGCGGTGAGCGAAGCCTTAATCAATGTTTGTTTTGATTTTCCGGTAGCGTTGCGTGAAACCCGATGTCGCGGCTGATAAGCGGAAGCGCGTGCAAGGGACGCAAAATTTTTCGCGCATCGCATTAGGCTAATTGTGTCATTAGGAATAAACTGCGGAGCGCCGTGGTGACGTTTTTACGACGAGACGTCAACCAACGGTCTCCAGTTAAAACTGGTTTCAATTCTTATTCACGCAATTCTCATTCAAGCGTGACTCCCGACTCGTTACGTTGGGCGTTTCAAATCTTTATTATTTTCACTCAAAAGTCCATTTTTTACGGCCATTTCCGTTTTTGTGCTTTTTTAATTAGATAGGTTTCACTTCCAAGCTTGAGGACGGGGGTACAAATTTCCAAAAAATTTTTCAATATTGTTTTTCATTTTCATTTTCACTCAAAAGACAATTTTTACAGACAATTCTGTTTGGAGACCGTTTAACTTAGGTACGTTTTATTTGTAATCTCGGGAACGGGGGTTCAAATCTCCGACGATTTTTTTCCAGTCATTTTTTGCGACGTTTTTTCACTTTTATTTTCACTCAAAATGCAATTTTTATGGACAATTCTGTTTGGGGACCGTTTAACTTAGGTACGTTTATTTTGCAATCTCGGGGACGGGGGTTCAAATCTCCGACGATTTTTTTCCAGTCATTTTTTCCAACTTTTTTTTCTCTTTTATTTTCACTAAAAATGCAATTTTTACACAGACATTTCTGTTTCGGGGCGTTTTCAATTAAGTACGCTTTATTACCAAGCTCGAGGGCGGGAGTTCGAATCTCTATCAATTTTTTTCCGATCGCTTTTTGCCGGTCTTTCTTTATCAAATAAATTTGATAATATTTAATTAGACCAATTTATTGGTGTAATTAGACCCAGGAATTGCACACAGCAGATTGATAATTTTTTACTTTACTTTTTCAACGAATCGATCGCTAATTGGGGTGCAACATTTTTAACCATTTGCCTTATTTTTACTCCCTCGGAGCGTATTAATTAAAATAGACGTTTAATTAATTTCTCACGCGTGATTGGTAGATTTCATTTTCCTCGGTAGAAAAGGATTGTTTAAAAATATTTTTCGAAAAAAATGCAACGGGTGAGGACGTTACGTAATTAGATCAGCAATTAAAAAAATCTCATAACGTTTCCGGCGAAAAAATAAATATCCGCGGATCACGCTTATGTTTATATAAATTACAACCCAGACAACCAGAATTGTTTCTGTACCATCACATGTGAGTCACTTGTGAGTCACACATGTGCCTCCATTTCCACCTCACCCCAAATGTGATCGAAAAAGGACTCCTGGTGATAAACTAGTTTCTCGACAAGTCT